>JAPYZR010003474.1:0-27920 GCA_030522945.1 Trichopria nigra
GCAATTATTTTATTTATTATTTATTATTTTTATTACATTTTTGTAAATCGTAGTCGTTCCACCGATCGTAATAATCTGATTACAGAAAATCTGTAACAAACTTTAACTCATTCGGATTTTTGGTTAGACGTTCTGTCAAATATATTGTCGTAACCAAGAACATAGAAACAATAGAAACAATTCAATACAAGTGCAATTCCGTTACAATATATATTTATTTATTTATTATATTATATATATATATGTATAATAGTGGAATATAACAACAGTAAAATGTAATGGACGTGTTCATTTTTCAAAAGAAGCATTTGAATCATTCAGAGCTGACCCCATCGAAATCCTCACCCGAAGAGAATCTCGGCAGATGTACAGCAAAAATAGTAAACGACTTCTCTCGAATCCCCACAGTTCTGGCACGATAATATAATAAGGGGTATCTACAAAAAGAGAGAACAAAAAAATAAAAGAATCGTCCAAAAGTTTGGAGACGATAACCACAGGACCAAATCGTGCCAGGAATATAGATTATATAAGAAAACATTTCGTCCTATCACGAAGTCTTGCTATATATATGCGCGTGCAAAAGTCTTAAATATATGAGACTACTATTATAAAAGAGATGTATCTTTGTATACAAAATGTATACCTTTTAATGTGTCTTATGAAAAGAGTAAGAACGAAATGAAAATAGTGATTGGTTATATGTACATGTATGCGTATATATGTATTATATACTTTTCGTATACTGTCGGGCTTCTTATACTGTTCTTATACTAGGGCTGTCCTTATAAATTTAACATATAGGAATAAATAAATAACAATAAGAAATTATTGTAAATATTGATATAGAATATATGGTATTCGAAATATTATCAGAAAACAGTGTAGATTAAGATTAACCGAAGACGATACTAAAATAATTTGTTTTTACAACTCATTTTTTTTACCGTATTGCATAAATTCAAAATTTCCAGTTTTCCTATTGATAAATTGCTTATTAATAAATTCATTGTCGATTGGTAATTAATTTGCCATGAGGACCAAATAATATTTTTGGTATACAAAATATCCGTAGAAGACTAAGGACTTTTTTACAATATGACATATAATAACTCGATAATGGTTATACACTAATTTGTTTTATTTCTATTGTAGTTTATTTATTTTACAGCAGCAAATATCAGCAACAAATTCTTATATACATTTAGTATACATATATTATATATAATGTACATTTCATGTCCATGTTTTTTTATTTAATTTTTTATTTATTTATTTATTTTTTTTTATCTTTTTATTTTTTATTTGTCCAGATTTCAAATTAATTACCAATAAGACTTTATACAATTTATTAACATTTTCACGCAAGTGGCTGCGTAAATGAGATAAACAATGTTGCATATATATACTTGCAATACATTGTACGAAGTCAATCGAAGCAAAACGAACGATAGTTGCGCGATGTAGTATGTTGATTATTTAGGTCTGTCATCAACGCAGATCCCTTTTCATCGGTTCTAATCAATCGTATTAAATTCACGTTAAGTAAGAAGCTTTATCGCCTTCCCGAGTCAAATGTCGGAATTCCGTTGCGATACTTGTTTGAAAATATTATACATTGTATAATAAAAAATACCTCCATTTCAATTCGTCTTTTATAATAAGAACATTTCAATTGATTATCAATCAAAATGATTATCAATTTAAAAATAATCATTGATATTTGATGAGTTTTAATAATAATAATAATAATAATAATAATAATAAATGTCTTATTTTAGATAAGATGAAAGATATTTGTTTAATATTTTACGGTGACCTATAAAATAATGCAAAAAAAAAAATATTTTTTCTTTCTTCATTTTTTTTTTTTTTTTTTTTTTTTTTTTGTTTATGTAGAATCGGAAATTTTGATTAAACTGTCACCACTCAATGCTACACGTTATTAAAAATTTTATAATTTTTGGTCATCTAAAGAAAAAAAAAAAAAGAATTTAAATAAATCGTTGTTTCCCTGCATTATAATTATAACATATTAAACTTTATATACGTACATAGCATAATATTTTCTGCGCTTTATTAAAATGCATGAAATAAGTGATTAAACACGTATAATAAATGTCGTCAATCCCGTAACGTCCTAATTAAAATGAAAAGTAAACGCAGAGATCAAAACGAGCTTAGGTGCGATGCATAGAGCTTATGTTATTGAGCATATATAACATATGTATGAAGTTGAAGTTTATGCGCGCACGCACACACACACAGTGGGACGACTGTCTTGTTTAAGACCAGATGTTACGATCGAAAACACTACATATATCATTTGAGATTGTCATGTTTGTCATTAGCGAGTTCGAAAAGATAAGAAAAATAGAATAAAGACTCTGCGCGATATGGAATTTCCTGTATTTCCATTCAAGACTGTTTTACATAATTAAAAAGCGACATTAAAAATAGAATAAAATAAAAAAAAAAAAAAAAAATAAATAAATAATAAAAAATGGAAGACAATGTAAACCCTTTAGAAGAGAAGACAAAGGTAAATATTTAAGATGCGTGCAAATGAATATGAAACAAAACTTTTAAAATGTCACCAAAATGGCACGTAGAAAAAGATTCGAATTTATTTGAAACGATACGAGATGAAAAGGAAATCGAATTTTTAGTTTCTTCGTCTTTCATATAGCGAATACGTGCCTCTCTAAATTTCACTCTTTAAGAGTGACATCATTTCACTCTGTTTGGAGTGTAAATTCTTCGACTCGCTCCAATGTAGTTCACTAGATGTGAAAGTTCACTTCAAAAAGTGTGAAATGAACATGAAGATATTATTGTTACGCGATTTGTAAAATCGGAGATAAAAATATTTATCGTCTAAAATTTTCGTTCAACTTGAACGATCCGTAGTTCAGGCACGTATTGTTTTCCAACTTTCCTCAAATTTTGCTCTAAATGTAGAGTCAGAATCGATCCAGGATGACTATAGCTAATTCGAATGTAGATATAAAAGGAAGCGTGCAGTTGAAAGATGACAGTTTGCGGATGGTATAGAAGTGTACATTAATAATGTTCAGAAAATTATCATCCAATAAATTGCAATATAAACTAAATTAATAACGAACTACTGTATAGTTATTTAAATGTATTAGGTATAAGGTATAATAGCCAACACAGTTCAAGTTTGAATAAACTTTCGTAAAATTCGGTGGTATTTAAATTTTATTTCTTGCCCAACGTTTCGACCCTGTTGCGGGTCCTGCTCAGGGGCATCTATCAAAAATAAATGTACAAAAATTATACAATATGAAAGGCGTGAAAAAAGATATAAGAATATTTTAATCGACAATTCTTAAAATGTTTTGTATAATGAAAATACATTTCTATTACATATCGTTGATTTTGAATTTGTATATATTTTTGGATTTATTGAACGATGTATAGGTGCGTTAATTTTATATGTCAACATATATATGTCGACAAATTATTAGTAACTTGTACGTTACTCGTGAACCGTGATTTTTGCTTGCGCTTTTATGCCTACAGTGTTTTTTCACTTTTTTCATATTGTATATCATTTTTGTATACATATATTTTTGATACGTGCCTCTGAGGGGGAACCACATCAGGGTCGAAATGTTGATGGGCAAGAAATAAAATTTAAATACCACCGAATTTTACTCAAAGTTTCTTCAAACTTGAAATGTGTTGGCCATTAACCTTACATAATACAATATCATCCAAAAGAAAATCGATCCTACATATACTTCATTATTTTATAGATTTATTCATAAGAAATAAATGTATATATACGTGATTCTTTTATGATGATAATTGTGCGAATGTGTTCTCGAACATTCTAATTCTTTCGATCCAATTCATAGGTTAAATACATCTATAGATTATGATTTTCAATTGGCACCCGTAAACGATTGAAATACACTACGCTAGTGGGACTTACTCCAAGTGTTATAGAGGGTTGACCCCTCGTTGCAATATGTTTAAATCGTCCGAAAGGGCCAACTAAAAATAATTCATCGTATAATTAAAGTAATCGTATCAGAAAGTATATATATATTGACAGTTTGACACCATCGTCTCAAAATTATATAAGTAAATAATAAAATTATATACAATTATAAATAGTATATATAATAAAATGTATTTAGTACACTACTTAATAATATAATATATATATAATTGTATATCATTATATTACTGTATCGTTCTACGTTTTCAAAGAATTAATAAAAATTCAATTATTTATAATTTTAGATACGTGGATCATTGGCGAGGCACAACTATGCTCCGGAAGAAAAGTTATTCGCGTCGATACCTCCATGGCGCCACCTGTCTCTGGTACAAGTTATCCCGAATTCTGCTCTACAAGCAGGGTACGTACATTTAAAGTAAATATAATTTAGTATAATATATATATATATATATATATATATATGGTATTTCATTAACGAATATTACTCCACTAATATTTATCTATGAAATCATACCTACTGGATTGCATTAAAGCATTGACATCTCTTAAAAATCATAAATCTTTATCTTTTATAATCTAATTCTCGTTATCACCGTCCTTACGTCAATATATATGATTACGACAGTTATTATTATCGCTACCACGAAATCTTCCATAATATTATTGTAGTCTCCGATACATTTAGGTATTGGTTAATGCAAGTATAAATAATAATAATAATAGTAATAAATAAAATAATAATTAAAAAAAAAATCCAAAAACATTCAATGAAATTAATTGAAATTGTTAAAAGTTTCTTCAAACCTTGTGAAGTTAGGCGAATTTCGAATTAACTTAATATATGTATATATATACATTTATTTGTATATAATTTCGAGATAAAAATAAAAATAAAAATAGAATATATATACATTTATATGTATATATAATATTTCGTGTTTAGAAGCAAAAAAACGCAAATCGACGGTCTTCTTTGCGAATTCAGCGCTGATCCTCCGCTGATCGGGACCTTATTTCAAGAGTAAAACACGACACACATTCCGCGTATACAATTTTGACTTTTTTTTGTTTTGTTTCGAAACAGGCACATCATTATGGGCCTCACTCAGTGCGGTCGATTTTTATTAACTTACACGTACAGTCTGGACGTCGTCGTAGCCGGCAGCCTTTTCAAATATTTACTCCACTGGTGGTCCTTCACGCCTAATCGGGTGACGCGAAAGGTCGCCGAAGTCACACTTTTTGGCAACTACAGCATTTACAAAGAGCTGAACATCGTCATTGCACAATGGCCTACGGAAAGGAACAAGCTGGTCATTCACGGTTTGTGGTAAGGTCCTTCTTTAATTAATTAATTTCATTAATTTGTCCCTCAATTGACATTAAAGCATCCATCAGTCACACTCCCTCCGTCAATCTTCTCACTCCTTAAATTTTTCTCCTTCTACCTCTTTCTCTTTAAATTTTTTAGAGTAAAAATTGAGCGGCTCTTTTAAACTGAGTGGCTCAATTTGTACTCCAAGAAATTTTAGGGGGATGATCACGACACGCGTGGGAATTAGTGGAACGAAAAAATGACCCTTCGAAATCGTCACTATACGGTGCCGTGGACCAGTTATTGATCGTTCCAACGACGCGGGCCGTTCCGGCACGAGTTGGACCAATTCTCCGCTCTATAATCCTTCTCGATCATTTTATCTTTTTTGTTTTTTTAATCGTTTGTAGGAATAGGGTATAGGTTCTCCTATAGTCGCGTCTTTCCTTTTCTCGTGAATTGAATTTTATATAAAGTATTTTTGCCGTTACGAATGCAGCTTGACACTCGAACTGGTCGATTAAAGTGTTGAGATTACGATCGGACAGGTTGGGCACACGTATATATCTTCGCGCATCTCGATAATACATGGTTAATTCAATTGTCGTTTGCAGTTCAAACTGGACGCAGTCGCAACAAACCGACAAGGCATTTTTAACGATAACGACTGTACCGTCCCTCGACAACTGCAAAGACTGCCTAAGCATCGCCTCGTCTTACGAAGAAGAAGGTTTGTGTTTTGCTCGTCATTTTTCCAATCGCCTCATCGCACGAAGATTATTGGACTCTAACTGAATCCTAGTAAAAAGTACAGTTTCATCAGAAATTATTTTAACGTAGTTCCCTCTAGTAAAACGTTTCTCTTTGCAAAACTTTGCGCGCTTAATGTGTCGAGATCAGGATAGATTATTATTATTTTTGTTTTGTTTTTTTGTTATCTCAAATCTTCCCCTATAACGTCTCAATTCGTATCTAGAGGCCTACCAAGCTGCTGACCCTTAAGCGTCGCGACGTTGCGGAGAAATTCTTCCCTGGTCGAAATGAAGAGTACGAGCACTCGACAACCGAATAAACAATGATAGATTTCAATCAAAGTTAATCGCGTTTTGATGCTCGATATCACGCTTGACGCGCGTCCCCGTGACGCTCCCATTTTTAATCAGGGTTCCGTAATCAGCTGCACGTTAGAAGCAAAACTTACGAAAGTCCTCTCGAGCAATCGGGATTAGGCATATCGCGTGGCCCTCCTAACAAATCTCTCGACAGTGAAAAAGCGTTTAGTATTTGAGCGAATGCATCATCATCGAAGAAAAAAAACAACAAAACAAAACAATTGAAATTTTCCAGACTTGGCAGCTAGCTGGGATACCTGCGTTCGGTGCAATTGCTTGAAGCACGGGCTGACGGTCCACACGACGTACGAAGTGATCTCGCCGTACCCCAAGTTCCGCGCCGACGTATGCCTGAACTACGCGAATCACGTGGTTCTGAATACGGGCAACTTCCTGCACGTGCTCAGGGTGGACCTGACGAACCTGAAGGCGAGCAGGCACCAGAAGCCGGACGACGAGAAGCCGGAGGGTCAGGATCTCGCATTGGACGTAATCGACCTGGTCGAAGCCGATGAGCCGAAGCTGCAGCGCTACATGAACCTCGACGAGAAGTGCGCCACGTCGGCGGTCTCGCCGAAATGCGACTCGGTCAACGAAGGCGACTTCAGCGACGAGGTCAACAATAGGGTGGAGGAGCGCGTCGAGGTGGAACTCTCGTCGTCGAACACCGCAAGTAGCAATCAAAGCGACTACGTCTGTGATAACAAGTGTAATATCGATAAGAACGGCGAGCTGCCGACGGCGATCTCCGTCAGGGACAAGATCCTCCAAGACTTTTGCGAGGACATATCCCAGGAGCTGAGCTTCGGCAGCGACCTGATCACGCTGGTGAAGCATCCGCCGTGTTCGCCACGTTCTGCGCCGCAGCGGCTGCCGCCGGAGGTCAAGTCAGCCTGGCCCTCGCCGATACTCACGCCGCCGTCGGACATCCTGAAGACGCGCAATTCCGAATCTAGTCATAGGAACGCGAGGTTCCAGAGGGTCGGCTCGCCGCAGCCGGACGCGCAGCAGCAGCAAGAGGGTTGCTTCGGCATAACCTCGACCCTACACACATTGACGGTGGGCGCGACACCAGGATGCTCGGCGAGGCTGATGTCGCCGCCGGTCACGCGGTCCCTGCGACACTCGAGCACCAGGAAGAGGGCCACCTTCAACTCGGCACACAAGCTGACCCTCGAGGCGGAGAAGGCCTACGAGTTCACGGACGAGGCACAGGAAGCCTGCGAGAAGCTGAGCTCATTCAGGAAAAGGCGATTGGCGGACAAAAAGTACGAGTTCTGCGACGACGCCGAGGACGCGGAGAATATAGTTCCTTTCAAGCACGTGCGGGATCAGTTCAAGCACCGGGGATGCGCCATGTACCCGGTGTCGCCGGCGGCGGTTTCGCCCTGTCCTAACGGTAGGCGGCACAGGGTGGACTCGGACCACAGCGAGACCGATGAACTCGTGGAGTCGGCAATATTATCGGATGTACAAATACACGAGGCTGGTAAGTTTGTTTGTTTGTTTAATAAGTATGTATATTGTTGGCTATTTTTTTTTTGTCATTATTTCTTTTATCTCCAAGCACGTTAACAATCGCTGTACGAGATGAGCGAAATTGAATAGAACTTTGTTGCGAAAAAAGAAATCTGAATGAACATTGATCTTGTTTATATGACCGCACGATGGCGTTGATTCCGTGTTTTGCCCAAGTGAAGGAATGTCGCTTATATATATATATATATTACATAACTATTTATTTTTATAGAATGAAATGTGTACAATTGACAAAGAAAATGGTTAATCATTTTTTAAATTCATAAAGTGTAAATGAAAATGTTACGCAAAAACTAAAAGGCAATAAATCGCTTTAAAACGTTGATTGATAATATGCATAAACTATTTTAAAAATAACATTACTCACGTACGCGCTATATCGCGAATACGCTGGAGAGAAACACGATGAATTCAAACTTTAATAGCTCCGAGCCCGATGATGATAATCAACGCGAGCAAGAAACAGTGAATTAAAAAAGAAGCATTCATCGTTTTTGTAAAGTTCAAAACGAGATCATACGAAGTTACCTTGGAACGATGTAGAAATACGTAACCTCGTTTTTTACATTTCTGTTAATTAATTTGTTTGTTTGTTAACATTTAGAAGTCAAGATTTTGAATAATTTTTAGGTTTTTATCCGTCCTTGTATATTTTTATTAATATATATAAATATACATATATATTTATTCACATTATTTATATATACACGAAGATCTTATAAAGAAGTAAATAATTGAAAAATAGGTGATAACGTCGAATGATTTGGTTTATATTGCTATTGTTGCATAATGTTTCTTTGCAGCTGAGAAAAACGTTCTCCGGCCGCTCAATCAGAATCACTTGCCGAACGGAAGTCTACATCGGGACCGGTACAACAAAGTCAACAGTTCGAACGCCTCGCCGCTTGTCCCTAAGGCAACGTTGCAATACCCTATTATAAAGTGCACCGCACATTTCAGGCGCAGCTATATAGATTTAGACGACGAAATGGCGTCCGTAATTACCGACGTCGAAGGTAAGCTAAGCGTTCGCAGCTCATATAGAGAGACGGAAATTGTTAACCATTTAGAAAATGTATATATATTTTTTTAATTTGTTTATAATTTGTAAATTCCAACTCCCCAACAAACGAAAATATATTGAAATGAATTCGGCAAAGTCAACTTAAAAAAATATCCAAAGGTTCATAAATTAACTTTTCATTCATTTCAATCCAAACGTAATGTTTCCAATTTAAATTATATTCATTTTAATCCTTAATATAAAATTGATTAATTGTAATTCTATGTGATTAGTATCAGAATTTAACTTATAAATATTAAACGTGGATTCAAATGCATTGGGATGTATTGAAATGTAGACGTGAATTCGCTTCGTTGGAACTGAATAAATGCCTATACTTAAATACTTTTGAATACATTTGAGTTCAAATGTAAAAAGACCAGTAAACGAAACTGTATTGAAAAGTCGACATACGATTTAGAACGGATTAAAAAGGATTGAAGTGTATTCATTTTTAATATTTTGAATGCATTTTAATGCACTTTAACTCTTTTCAATTCGTTTTTTTAATTTCCATAATGCACTTTCGATTGCTGAGATGTTCATAAAGTGAATTCTATGCATTTGCACACATTTGAATCCAAAATTAACGTCTATAAATTAAATTCTGTCTATTTCAATCCATCCCGATCCAAAATTATGTAATTTTAATCGTGCGTAATTTTCAATTGGGGATTAATATGAATTGAAAAATATAGAATGATATTGAAAGATATTAATTTTGGATTAAACTGTATTGAAAAGCTTAAAGATGAAATTTTCAATTCTGTTCGTAGATTCAAATTAATTGAAATGTATTCACTTCGCAGCAAACGAAAATGCATTGAAATGGAGTCAAAAGCAAATGAATTCGGTTTTATCGAAACGAATTCATATCTATACTTCATTACAAAGTAATATTATTCGTATAAATACACGCATACAATATTTATAAATTTAGTTCCATTTCTTTTCAATGCGTTTCAATCTGAAAATAAGTATTCCGAGTTATATTATATGCATTTCAATCCATCTTAATTAAGGATTAAGTGACGTAACCGAAAATGGATTTGAAGTGGATTTGAAAAAAATATAATATTAAAAAGTAAAAACTTGGATTGAAAATGATTGAAAATGATTAGAAGGGATTAAAAAAGTATAATAAAAGCATTGGTTTTCATAATGACGAATGCATCTAAATTATCCTCAATCCAAGTTTTGAAGAATTAATCACATTTCTTTTACTGCGGGGTGAAAGGACGAATTGAAATTTCGAATCTAAAAATAAAGTTTCGAATAATGTTATATCCGTATCAATTCATTTTAACCAAAAATAAAATAATTTTAATCATACGTAATACATTTGGATAATACATTTGGATTAATATATGAATTCAAATGCACATAATTCAATTTACAGGCATATACTTTTGGATTCAAATGTATTGATAAGAATAGAATTTAATTCACAAATATTAATCGGAGATTTAAATGCATTGGAGTGTATTGAAGTATTCATATGAAATTAATATTTGAGTATTGAATCCATTTTAATACATTTTCATTTGAATTAATTTTTTAATTTCATTCGAAATTACGTAATTGTAATTGTATGCGATGGTTATTTCTGGATTAATGTGAATTGGAAAGGATAGAATTTAACTTTTAAATATTAATCGTGGATTTTAATGTATTGGGGGTATTGATTCGGTTCTATCCTATATATACAAAATTCGTTTCATTCATTTCAATGTTCGTTTGTTATTTTTTATTTTTCTTCGTAATTTTTTTCTTTTTAATAATCACAAATATAATTATAAATTAGAGTAACCAAAATTAACAAGTAAATCATTGTTACTTCTTACATAAATGTTACATTAATGTTACATTAATGTTACATAATTGTTACATTGTGGCTGACTGGGGGATGAGTCGTATCTTTACGCGAAATTTAGCATTTCATAAATTTTAATCGAATTTTACATTATTACGATAAAACAAAAGTTTTCATTGTTACTAAAATCGAAATGAGAAACGCAGCGTATCGTTCTATAAGACGACTCGAAATTGATAATTACGTCGAATAACGATAATGTAAGGCATTCATTGCGTTAAATTCGTGCCAACCCAATTTGATGTACTTCACAGACGAAGAAACTGGCGGATACGCGAGTTATCAATGCGTGCTTCCTATGCAAGTTCACGGAGCGGATTATATGCAAATGCAGATGATTAATAATGCGAAGGCGGAGAAGCTGGTAAGACACTTTTTAATCCTCATTTCAATAAATACATATATACATATAAATATGCCAATTAGTTTCTAATTAACTTTGCCGAATTTGATAAATCTTTTGTTCAATCAATTCGTCGTTACAATCGCAGCATTTCGTATATATATATATATATATATATATACTGTACTTATTTCGCAAATGAAGGCCATGTGCATATGTAAACAACAAAATTTGAAAACATATATATATGACACTGTAGAAGAACAAAAACGCACCTGTACTTAATTTTTAACATTTTTAATTTTTGAGTGGAAAAAAAATGAAAAAAAAGAACTATAGTATACAGTTTGTACATGCGGGACAATTTTTTGACGTATTGTTTTATTTCAATTTTATATACTGATTTGTGCTTGAAGAGACTTGCAAGTGTATGATCTTTGATCGTTGGAACTATAGAAATATTGATTTGTCAACATTTTGAAGCACATTTTATGTATTTTTTTTTTCTCATTTAAAGGTTGCAAGTGTTATCATTATTTTTACGTAGAAGAAAGTACGCTAAAAAATAATACGACACGGATTTTGTAGATTTTTTTGATGGTCTTTCTTGTAAGAATATCATTCAATTAAGAAACTGCTATAGCTCAATACAAAATTCTGTTATAATAAGCGGTTGGTACACGCAAAAATACAAGTATGAAATGTATATATAATATAAACAGATAAATCCTTCGAAACCGTATATGTCTGCAAAATGGAAGACACCTGGGTCATACGTGAATGCATATGATACGGGGGCCATCTTTCTTGGACATTTGACAGCGAGCCTTTAACTTTAATTTATCGAAACTAATATTTTTCTTTGTATTCTAAAAAAAAATTTGTTTCTCTTTTACATAAACATATGGTGGTCATGATTGACAGTTAACTATATGTCATATTTTAGACACGTTAAAGCATCAATTCATAGTATCATTTAATTAATTAATTAAATGTGTACATTAACGAGACATCGTTACATTGATGATAAAATATAACACTTTTTCAAATAATCCTCGTATATTTGTAAGGTGCGCTGATAAAATCTAGGATTTTTACTTGTAATTTTTATCGATACGAAGGAGATTATTATCATTTCGAGGAATTTCGACTCGATCGGGTTTTCAATTTCACAAAAGTGTTACGAATACGATATTCGGCGACCTTCGATCGTTTCCCATGTGTTTCACATTTCGGAAGGGACGTGCGTTAGTGACACTTGATTAAGCTGAATTTCTACAGTTGACTATAGATATATATACTTTCAATTGCGCGGATATAATTTGTACTTTTTTCCCCAGATTAAAAGAAGATGTCGCGCGATTTGGAATATTTATAGTTTTCTTTTTTTATTGTGCTTGTAAAAAAAATGAATATAACGACTAAAATATATTTAACCAACGTAGAATTGATAAATTAGAAATTATAATTGCTATTATTATATTTTGACCAATAACAAAAAACTTTGAAATTTCGAATCCAATCATCGTTAAAAAAATAAAAATCCAATATGGCGAATTGGAAAATTATAGTTCAAGGATGAAGAAGAAGTTTTGACATTTTTGCATTATTTTAGAGGTTGAACCGATCATTTCTTTTTGTATTTATTTTACCTGAAATTACGCATTTGATATGAAAAAAGCAATTGTTTCCGATACAATAAAATAAACGAGTCACCTTTTTTCCGGTAAATTAATTAAAAAAAAAAAAGACTGTAGAAGTATTTGTGAATACGCCATTTTATATTACGAATTTTACAAACTCGATGTTTTGGAGCAGATAATAAAAATAGTATCACTTTGAAATAAGAATATTTTTTTTTTTTTTTTGTTCGACATTTTGAAAATAAGAAATAGTTGGTGCATGGTCTGTGTTCGCGACGTTTTGAGTTTTTCATGTTAGGTCGCAAATGTATCCGTGAAAAACGTTTCAATCTTTGATAAATGCACTCGTAATAAATTATCCGTTTATTCTTCTTTTTCCAATATATTAAACAAAGATGTTTCTAATCGAAGTATATATATAGGCTCTTGAAAGATGTGAAAATGAATTGAATTTAGGAAAATCGTGTTTATAATTATTGAAGAGAATAAAACAAAAATTTGTTTAAATTTAAAAATGATCGAATAATAAGGTCAAAAAAAGAATTTCAGAAATGAGATGGAAGAATGAAAATTTGAAGAAAAAGAAATTGAAACTGACGAATTTAACGGAAATTGAGAAAAATCACTAAAAAGACAATGATTAATTTCCTAAAGAAAAAGTAATCTAAGTAAACGATAAGAATAATAATAAGAAAAAAAATGAAAGAAAGAAAATCTGATGAATGTTGTAAAAAGTCACCATTACAACATTTTAATCTATTTTAATCCATCTTAATGCAAATTCTAAAATTTTAACTTCATTTACATACAGAAAAATTGACAAATATATCAACGTAAAAAGAATGTCATCTATAATATCGTTATGATATAAAAAATGTCCTAATATAACAACAAAAATTTGTATAAATTTATAAATGAAAATTGTCAGACCCGACAGATGTTAGGGAAAAACGTCTATATGAAAGAAGGAATTGAATAAATAAAGCAAAAAAAAAAAAAAAAAAAAAATTACGACCAAAAAAAAAAAAAAAAAAAAAAAAAAAAAAAAAAAAGAATCGAAAATCTAACGTGCGTCTTGAAATGAAAGACACGACGTAATAAAACATCAGATAAACAAACGTAATGACAAGTTTCACAAAATATTGTAAATAAACAAAAAGAAAAACGTTTAATGGAAATTCATCCCGGTGAAATATTATCTTGACTTGAACGAGTTAATCTTCATTTATTATTTATTTATCCCATGTATTTATTTATTTCTTATTAATTAATTATTTAATTTGTTTATTAATTAATTTATTTATTTATTTATTTATTTATTTATTGTTTGTTAAAATGTTTAATTTGTGAATTAAATAAAAAAAAAAAAAAAAAATGAAAATTAATATGAAATTTAGAGAAGATAAAAATAAAAAGAAAAACCGACGAAACTATAGTAAAACTGCGAATGAAATAAAAATACATCGAACAAATTCAAATAGTATACTTATTTGCAGATGGTACCGTGCGTTTCGATACATCAGCTGAGCTTCGATATAGAAACCTTCTCCCACCACATCGCCGACTGGCAGTGCAAATTGTATAAAAAAAAGTATTGGCACTGCAGCGACTACGACATCGAAATAATCGACGTCTGCGTTCTCACCGGGGATATCATTTGTTTGCTGATAATGAAGATTCAAACGAGCGAACAATGCGGACAGGGACAAAGGTTCGTTATCTGACAACATCTCAAAATTTGCGGTGCAATAAAAATTGATGTCATTTAAGTACACTATTTGCAGGTTCAACGCATTTTCATCATAAAACTTTAAAAATGTTTTTCTTTTTTCTTTTCTTTTTTACTGTCAATTAATTGTTTAAAAGAATCAGTCGAACAAAAATGTATATTGAAATTAATTCATACGAATTAAAAAGCGAATTTAATTGTTATTAAGTGAATGTATATCTATAAAAATGTCTCGAAATTAATTTCTATACATTTTTGTTCAACTCAATCCAAAATCATGTAATTTTAATCGATGAAACTTATAAATATGAACTTTTTATTAAAATGTATCGATAAGCAGAGCATTTAATTTATAAATAGTATTGGTTGATTTGAATGCATTGGTACGTATTGAATTACAAATATGAATTCGCTTCATTCTGATTGAACTCATACTTAAATACTTTCTAATGCATTTGAATTCAAAATTAACGTTCACGAATTAAATTCCGTGCCTTTCAATACGTTTTAATCCAAAATTAAAATCTACACATTGAATTCCATGCATTCCAATCCATGTCAATCCAAGATGATGTTACTTTAATCATATATAATGATTAATTTTGAATTAACGTGAATTGAAACATATGGAATAAAATAAAAATTTAATACGTATTAATTTTAGATTAAAACGTGTTAAAGCATAGGCACGAATTCGCTTCGTAGTAACTTAATTGATTCATACATGTATACTTAAATACTCGTTAATACATTTTAATTCAAAATTGTTGTTTATGAATTTTACGTTTTAGATTAATTAAAATCTAAGGATAAATTTACCAAGTTAGACTTCCATGCATTTCAATCCGTCTCAATCCAAAATTAATTCATTATGTAATTGGTGGAATAATTATTTTCGGAGTAATTTGAATGGCAAATCAGAAAATGACATTTATAGACGCGTTAACTTTGAATTCAAACATATTGAAAATAATAGAATTTGATTTATAAAGACTATTCGTCGTAAATAACCTTTAATACGTTTGAATTCGAAAGTAACGTTTATAAATTAAATTTTATGCCCTTCAATCCATCTCAGTCCAAAGTTGAGTGATTTTAATCACGTCTAATTCTTATTTTTGTATTAACGTGAATTGAAACGTATAGAATGAAATTTAGTCATTAATTTTTGATTAAAACGTATCGAAAAGCATAGAATTTATCTTGTAAATATTATACTCGTAGATTCAAATGTATGTGTAGTATGTATATGCGGTATACACTATATGTACTATGAACAAAATGTGTGTGTGTGTGTTTGTTTATATATGTATACATAAATAGCTCCAAATTAAATGAATCTTTCTGAATCACAGCACGGAAGACAGAAAGCAATACGTGGGTGGTTGCAAGTTCACGTGGAACATCGAAACGAGTCAGTACCGAATAACCGACATCCTGCCGATGAACAAATCGTCCCTGTCGCCCACCGTCCCATGGAATCCCACGAAATTCATAGCCCTTCAAATGCGGGAGAAAATTCAGCAGCCTTACGCGCGTAGCGTTCGCTATCTACACAACGAAATGACCTTGGCAGGTGCGTACCTCCTCGGGGACTCCTTTTTCATTTTTCATACACACATATATATATATATATATATATATGTGTATGTATGGATATATGTATATACAAATACATATATAACCTTTCTTCCGTGACCGAATTTCCTTACAAACTTATCTTGTCGTGTAATTTTATCACTAAAACGATTTCAATCATCGAATCTTAATGAAGGATTTTTAATAAAGGTCAAATGTTAAAAAATCGCTCGGAAAAAAAAATGACTCCAACCTTCAGGTAATCTCGAAAATTAAAACTTCAAGGTCAAGTTGTTCGAGGTCATTAGCCCCCAAACCTACCCTTACATTTGTTCACACATTTTATTAATTCGCGTACTAATATAATCCTTGAGAAAAAAAAAAAAACAAAAAATATTTAAAAGCAAACGTTATTCTAATTGTTTTCTCGTTCTATAGGTGAATCGATAACAAGATTACGGGACCTGGACAACCTCGTCGAATTTTATATTACGCCGCTGCCCAACAGTTCTTAAGCGTCATTCAAGAAGAAAGGCAGTTCGGATGCAATAGAATTAATAAATTATTCATCGACAGCGAAACTCTTTAATTTACCGACACTGAGTTATTCCGTGAATTTTTTAGAATATATTTCCTTTTTTCATACAATCAACAATGTCGTTCGTTATATTTTGTATACCCTTGACCAGCTGTTTTCTTTATTTTTGTTTATTTTTTTCATTGAATTTCGATAAGAAGCAATGTTTTCGGTAAGAAGATGTCGAGCAGATTGAAGTTACGCTTAAAATTTTTACGAGCACTGTTTTAATTTGTAAATTGATTTTAAGTTTTTTTTTTACTCGTTCCGGTACTCGTTCTTTCGAAGAATCGATAAGTACAGAGAAAACTCGCTTTGGATTGTTTGATTTTACAATTCAGCTGCGTGTTTGAAGGATTAAACGTCCGATCGACACAAAATACTTAATTTAAGGGACAATGTGTAATTTTGAAATTGAACTTACGATACGAGATATTTTTTTATAAAAACAAAATTAACAAAGATAATAAAAGAAAGGTTAATTAACAAATCACCAAACGATTCGTATTAATCCATGAGTTACGCAGAATATATTTTCTTCATTACAATCAACAATGTTGTTCCTTACACCTTTCGACCGCGTTAATTTGCTTCCTTATTTAATATTTCATATCTTATTAACACTTATGACTCGTTAAATACAATGCTTTCGTATAAGTACTATCCTTCGAAATATAGCTTCGACTGCATGTTCGATTATCCCTGCGTAGGTGACAACTTTGAGAAAAATATAGCTTGAATTTTTGGTCCCGAATTTCATCGGTGACGTGCGAGGCTATACATGCCAGAATTTCAGTCAGTATCAAGAAAGCACGGCTCCTCATCCCGACCTTTTGGCCCAAGCAAAGGTACGTAAATGTACGTAGATGTGAAGTGGTAATAGCACTGAACGTAATAAATAATGAAATGTCATCTTTGGATAGTTTCGTACATGACAGGTACGGAATATTGCATTACATGAAGCAATTGCACGCGTCAAAATGTTCATAAAAGACAATCGACGGTTTCACGTACAAAGTTAATAAATAATTCTTATAGAACTAATGAATGTACACAGAATTTGGGCAGTGGTCTATATGGCAGACCTTGAAAACATGTTATGTTTTCTCTATAACGTTTCCTTACAGGTCGTTACAACTTAACTTCGTAATATAAGTGAGTTTCGCACATACTTGACTTTGGCAATGTATAACTCAAGTTCTTAATAAGACGGATCAATAACACCATTGATTTATTGTTAGAGTTATGACTCTTATGTATAATATAAAATTATTAAAATTTCAAAAGAATAATCATTAATCATTGTAAGGTCATAGGCTTAATCACGACTATTTTTGTTTGCTAGTATTAAAATTGTTGATTTTACCAGGAACGCAATCCTTCAAAAGAATATATTTTACTAGAAAGCAGAATTTTGTATAAAATTTCTCTATTTTTTTTGTTTATACGTGGCCATTTTACAAGTTTCCTTAAAGTGATTTTGAAATTGACGTACAATCATTAATCATCAAAATTCATCTAAAATATTTTCAAACTTTATAAAGTTGATAAAAAGATAATTTTTACATAACATCTTAACCCATTATTTACTAACGTACCGTGTTAAAAAGTTTTAAAATAATTTTGCAGTCGAATATATGCCAAACTCGAGCAGCGTTAATTAGAGTTACAATTGCACTTATGTCAATTATCGATCAACTGATATTAATCACTAAACAGCGGTATAACTAGTAAACGAAACTTACTTCTACACTTTATACAAAATTCGTCATTCTCCTGGACGATAGCACTCCTCGATGACGTCTGCACAAAGAGCATGTACGCTAATTTATATACACCTAACACTTCCGCGATTCTAATTAACTGCATCGTTTCGAGCTATTGCATGTTGGATTTATAAAATCGTTTTAGCGATTCAGCATTTGTTCCTACTGACGTTTGAATCCGATACGACATTATTTGCTTTAATCGTGCCAAGTGCTTCTTCCCATCCATTTGCAGCTTGTTGATAATGTGAAATTTGTCGATCTACCATTGAGAGCAAAATACTTTTCAAGTCGGCTCGCTTTTCAATGTTCCATCGTTCGAGATCGCTTCGCAAATTCTCGTTCGCACATTCCAATCGATCTTGCAAAACTTCTGCAACTTTTGTCAACCGAGGCACTGTTTGCGTTAATCGGTCCAATTTCTCACTGCAGGATTCGCTCTTCCAAAATGAATTTTCCCAACGTGACGACCCATTTCCGGAAATCATCTGTAATATTCAAATGTAAATTGGATTATACGCTAATATATCCGATCGCTGCTAAATAGATGCTGTCATTCAGTTTTGTAAAAATGGTGCATTACGTTTATTACTTGCCTGATCTCTTTCTGTTTTTTTCTTAGATAATTCTTCTCCGGTCATCTCATATTCAATTTGCATAGCATCCCGACGAGCTAATGCATCTTTTACCGCATCGACATACGTTATATATTCACGCTCTTCAGTACTTGTACATTCCAACAACTTTTCATGCGCAGCTGCATTCGATTCTAATGCTTTGGCAACAGCTTGAAGTGAACAAGCTAACTCAGGTTCTGAAGCAGCCCACGATGTAAATATTGGATATAACTGGTTTAATTCAACTAAAAAATCTGAAAATATAAAATGAAAATTAAAAATACAACTTAAATATTGTATGTTTTATTTTGTCATATTTATTTTATCATTTTATCATACCTTGTCTTTCTTTATGTATGCGCCGGCTAATTTTATCAATTGTATTAAGTTTTTCACTAAGAGACATACAGTAATTTCGTACTTGCTCAAACTCTAAATGACGTGTATTAACTGCTATATCAGTCGCTTTGATGATCGAGTTCACTCGATTTTTACGATAAACAGAAAATTCCTAAAAATAAAGTAAATTTCATGTTACATACTTATAATAGTAAAAAAAAGTGTCTGCGATCTCGGCTTTCTTACAGCGGGTTTTGCAGTCAAGAAAATGTAAACATTCTTGTCCGAGCTGAGGATCGGATGATTGACAATTCGATTTAAAAACTTGTACAAAAGCTTCATACGAGCCACAATGAATTCTTTCGAATAACGGTCCAGTTGTGCCAACAATGTATGTTTACCAGGCATTGGCTGCAAGAATTACAAATAATATAATAACAATAACGAATAAAATGTATTGCTAAAAAATATATAAAACTCACCGGTATAATGTGGGTGGGATACATTTCCACCAACTTCTGCCTGAGCCAAATAAAGTCATTGTATCGCCTGCGAACAACGTATTCTCCTTCGTTATATTCTGGACGGGTTGACTGTGGGATATTCGGTTATTACATTAAAATCCAATATATAACAGAAGTAATGCAACGATAAACGATATAATGTAAATAAAAACGAAATTGACAATTCTCACCCTTGTCGTAATACGAAAAGTGATAAAGGTCTCGAGAGTTTCGACGTGTTTTTGCGGAGTGTCAACCTTAATTTGCAGATCCTGAGAATCCAAATTGAAGTCAGACGTCTCCTGCTCCGGGAAAGTGGAGAAACTTTCTATCGATGGCGAAGCGACCTGCAAAGTTGTTTGCTTTAATTTTCTGACCAAGAGATTCTTTTCTTTTTTTCTTTTTTGCGACTAGTCATTATATATATTCATCATATATATTTTGGTGACAGGAGAACGTTTGTGGTTATGTATATATATACTCACTACCGATCCTTCGACAGACGTGCTGTAATTGGAAACGATATCCAGGTCGCAGATTTCATGCTTGACATTTCCTCCAGTCGACATGGAGCTCACTTCCAAAATCGCGGAATCGGCGATTAGTTTTTCACCGGACTCTTCCTCGTCGATGTTCGTGGACGTCATCATTTTCTTGAGATTTCTTTATTTTTTATACGCACCACCCCGCAAAAGTGACAAGCGTTTGACAACTTTGTGCCGTATTGTTGTGATATGTGACGCGCGTCGTCGATTGTGAAAACGCCTAAGCCTACATGTACAATCGAAACGTGAAAAAAATCGATAGTTCGAGGTTAGATTTTCCGAATTTTCCGCGTCGGTCGAGAGTTTATACCTCGCAGTTTTACCTGTTGCGGCGTTGCGAAATGGCGCAGCACACGGACCGACTCTTTTTAACCTGTTTGATCCCGTGAAAATACATACAGTTGCGAAATGAAGGAGGGAGGATAAA
Source organism: Trichopria nigra (assembly GCA_030522945.1). Taxonomy (NCBI): domain Eukaryota; kingdom Metazoa; phylum Arthropoda; class Insecta; order Hymenoptera; family Diapriidae; genus Trichopria; species Trichopria nigra. The sequence goes on from JAPYZR010003474.1 coordinate 20,964, forward strand.
ATATTGATCGTTTTCGCGCCGCTGCGAGAAAATACGCGCGCACGTATATGCATTTGCATGTATGCATTTCGCCAACACATTTGATGGACACTCGTGACCGCACCACTCCGCGCGCGACTTCCTGCGTTCAAATTTCAAAAATCCCCGCGCCTTCATGGGACTTTTCTCTCATTTCCGCGATCGGTTTTTGTCATGTGTACTTTGGAAAGTCGTCGCGGAAGTCGTAAAATGCGAGGAAAAACAAAGGAACGTCGAAATTGTCTGTCGATGGTTACGAAGTGGCGTCGACAATAAGGCAATACGTAATAATATTATTTTTCACTGTGGAAACCGTAGCTCCGGGTTACCTGCGAATTCATTTTCGAACGGCAGATTAAAAAACGGCGCGTATGAATTGGCGCGAGGATGATTTCGATCGGATTTTCGACAACTTGCAAATCTACCTAGTGGACCATCATCGGCACGACGGTGGCATAGAGATTGACACAATTATGCGACATCGAAAAAGTGAGTTTTCGTTTAATTTTTGGTGTGTTTTTCTTTTTTTTTTTCTTCAAATTATTGCGCAATACGCTTATATTTTAGAATTGTATATTTTGTTTTTATACGTAAATTAAAGATGCGCTTATGAATATTGTTCCGCGACACTGCGATTCTTTTGTTTATGCGTGACATTATCACCGTATATATGTATATATATATATATGGACTACATTTTATTTTTTTACTTTTAATGGATATATGTCTCGAGTATTTTATATAGAGCTGACGATACCGACATAACCTAGAAAGTAAAAAAATTCAAATTTAAAATTATCGAAACGTATTTTTCGAAAATTGGGCCCTGGTACTGTCATTCGTCGACATAAATACGTTTCCTAAAATATTGGAAATAAAGAAAAAAAGGAAAATCTACAGATAATTCTGTTTTTATTTACAAAATTTCTCATTCAATTTTTGACCGATTTCACTACTATTGATTGAGAGGTCATGCGTAAATAATGTGCATAATTACAGTAACAGAGTCCAAATTTGAAAAAAAAAACACGTTTCTCTAAAAAATTTCTAATTTGTAGTTTTTTACTTTCTAGGTTATGTCGGTATCTACTTTAGAGCCCTCTTGCGGGAGTTCAGAGCCCAGTAGGTGGCTCTAAAGTAACCCTAACCTCGAAACGAGAAAAGTATAAATAATGCGAATTAATATTTCACGGACTTTTTTCTTTTAGTTTTTAAATATTTAATGAATATACAAATAAGTTTTCCGAAATCTCGTGAAATTTATTATTCGAACGAATTGTCATTCGATTCCTTATCCAATTTAACCGAAATTTATCCTGCATTGCAGAAACGGTTTAGCAAATAAAATATACATATATATATACGTATTATTTAATTTACATATTTATTTTTTTTTGTTAGAAATTTGCAATAGTTCCAAATCTGCAATAATATAATACCGTGACTGTTTTCAATCATTTCTACCGAATTATCCGCCATTAATTTATTCAATTTTAGCATACTTTTAAATTATAGTAGGCCAAATTATATTATCAGCTCCATCGATAACGTCAATTCCCTAACCTCACCCAACTTAACCTAACCTAAAATAAAATATTAAATAGATATATATTTCATGTTCAAATCTGTTTTATGAATGTACGTCAATTTTCAGCAAAATCTGTTCATAATTTGGGCGAGAATTCTCAAGGATAACAATGTTAATTATAAAATCGTGATTTCAATTTTATTCTTGCGAAATCTCGCGAAATTGTAAACCGCTTTCGCTGAGAATTGATGTACTTTCATAAAAAAACGCGTAAAAGCGCCCCAAAATAGATTTACACTTGAACATATACATGTAGTTGCGACTCAATTTGAATATTTTAGGTTAAGTTTAGGAGTTGACGTTATCGACCGCGTCACTTTAATTTCCCTTAAGGTGGTTCTACAGTAGAACAATTACCGACCTAATCTCAAAACGGGAAAAGTATGAATGAAAAAGGATTGAAACGTTTTTTCAAAATTCCGGCTCTGGAAGGGTGATTCTACATGACATATACAATCTTGAAAAAGATACCGCTGAAATTGGTTCAAAATTAAACGAGAATTATCCGAAATAAATTATTTTTGTTGCTGGTAAGAGCATATGTTATTATGTGGAATCACCCTCCAAACCCCAAATTTTGAAAAAAACGATTCAATCCTTTTTCATTTATACTTTCCTGTGTTGAGGTTAGGTCCATCTGAAGGGGTTTTCTTAGAGTCCAAAAGTTACCGACCTAACCTCGTAATAATAAGTTAGAAATGATTGAAGAGTCTTCTCAGGGTTTGAACTCTGGTGGCAGTGTGTAAAATTCTACGTAATGTATGCATGATCTCTAAAAAGAAGTACCGATGGCATTGGTTAACAATCTATACAAAAAACAAAGTACAAGATTTGATAACCAAATATATCCGGTATGGATTCGGATTCACAACCTTATTCCATTATAGAAGAGGAACTCCTGATGTAACTATAAAAGCGAATTAGAAAAAATTTTTGATTTTCCGAAAATTGTTATAGTTTGCAAAATGAAAAAAGTTGCTCAAAAGGTTTCGAAAGAATTCACATGTATTCTTCAGCTGATTCTAAGAACTTTTTATTCCTGAAAATTTCTTCATAGAATGTATAGTTTCCAAGAAAAAAAAATCAAGAACGTTTTAATCGGAATTTTGCAATAAAATGGCCATTTTGCAATGACAAATCGGTCGGTAACTGTTCTACTTTAGATAAACGAGCAAGGATTAACTGGCTCGTGTGTGAAGTTGTAAAATCACCTATAAATCATCGAGGAAAAAATTAAAACGTTTCGACGTCAACATATGTAATTCACAGAAAATTGAATCGACATTTGAATTTCCCACCTATAGGGAGAGTACATGCGCGCGCATATCCAACCCCCTATAGAAATGGATGTCGCCGATCGAAAATGTATGTCTAACTTACGCATATTATTAATATCAATCGTTTTTACGGCAGAAAAAATTCGTCATTTGTTTTGACGATCGCCATTTTTAAGTTTAAATTCTATTTTTTGCAACAAAAAATATACTTCATACGTTTTTTTTTTTTTTAATCGTTTGTAAAAAATAATACATGAAATGTCGTGTTCTTTTTTCGGGGCGTTTATCGCTAATCGCGACGATTGGATGATTAGTATATATATATACATGTAGAGTAGATAGATCGTCGAAGCTCGTCCGCCATAGCTCCATCCCCCGTCTAAAATTCGGAGAAACGAGGAAAACTCTCGAGTTTACACGAATAAATGGAGCAAAGCCGAAAATCGCGTACTTGATTGAATTCGATCAGGAAGACCGAAAAATCGGAACCGGGCGCAAAATTGCAACTTTTTTTTTTGCCGTACTGGAATAATTGGAAAGGAAGATGGCGGCGACGTCTCCGGCGATGCCGGGTCTCTAGCGGCGATGCCGTAGCCAAGGAGACGACGGCAATAGCAGCAGAACCGACTCTATATACGAGCGGCCGTCGTCAACAAAGTATCGCGTCGGCTCGATTGTTTTTTCTCGCCTACGCTGTCATTTTCTCGGCAGCTGGTATCCCGGGTTACTGGGGCCCTCAGGGCCGACACGCGGGAAATCCGCGTCGCGACGCCGGGGTCGCGCAAGTGCGTCGAGTGCGGGAGCACTCGCCATTTACGAAGACAGGTGAGAGATCGTTCGTAACATGACGTTTCTCTGCTCCTCGCTTCTTCCTTCACACTTTCTGTCATAAGCGCACTCTTTCCTCCTCTTCCCTTTCTTTTGTCTTTCTCTCGCTTTCTTTCTCTTCTCCGGAGCTTCCCTCTCTCTCTCTCTCTCTCTCTTGTACATTGAGCTTTAATCGTTCTTCTTTGGTTCATTCGTGTTCTGCTCCTGTAGTTTCTTCATTTATGCTACGATTGATCAAAAGTGAGCAATCGTTGCCAATTTGATGTTTGGAGTCAGATTTATTTAGTGCATTATTTAAATTGTACGTTTCTTTCTGTTACGCCACTGAATGTGAATGGCAACTTCTTACGACTCTTGTTTTCGTGTATAAACATTAAATCGACTTGATTATAAATAAAAAAAAAAAATTTAATTTGAAGCGCACACATATGTGACTATACACGTTTGCAATTCTTTGCCAATACTTGCATCTTTTGAAAATATTCAGCAGCGTTAATATCTACATCTTCTATGTGTATTAAAAATTGCAATGATCGGTATTTATGTAGTATTTATATTCTGCCGGAATTCCTGAAGGTACAACTAGCCTGTCTTGTAATGCTAAAATTCACTTCGTGTCTTCTTGGTTCGTTTTTAATTTGTCATTCTTTTCTTCTCTTACTTTATGTATTTTTATTTCTTAATGTTCTATTTTCATCTATAAACTTGGTTGTACCATTGCTCCAATTCTTGAATTTCTTCCATAATTTCTTTGGAGCATTTCAAATGAACATTGACTTGTGTTTTTGTAAAATGACGAAAATGTGTGAAGCGCAAAAAAAACAATAAAGATTTTATAGGTAACTGTATGTGTATTATTCTTGATGTGAATTGAATTGTTTTAGATATTAAAAATTAAACAAAATTTTTGAATATCAAAATGATACTAATGCTTATGACATATTAGCGTTATATATTTTAAATCATAATTTAAGATATTTTTAACAGCGGATTTGCGAATGTTTGATTATATTTTGACATTACTTTCGAAAAAAGTTGTTGACAGAATGATTTTGAACACTCCAGTTATCTCTGTTGGTGCATTAAACAAAGACATACCGTTAATATATCATATTTTTGATATTAGTTTTAGAAGTAATTATTGTATTCTGTATGTCTTTCCTATAAAATAAATTAGAATAAATAATAAATAAAGTAGAATAAATTACTGTCGAGTAACCACACATTGAAATGGACATATTGAAGTATCGGTATAACTTTTCATTATTTAGAATTTGAAATAATTTCTGAAGAATTAGAAAGTTAGAAAGTAAGATTCTATAAATTTAAACGATAAGAAAATCTTACGACCAACTTTTAGCAGTGACTAATTTATGAAGATCGTACCCCTATTTGTAATACACATTTTATTGACGTAAGCTCAATGACGAAAAGTCAGATATCTCAAGCAGAATTAAAATAATGAATCGACTTATAATGTCGAAACTATAAGGGTGTTAATTAAAAACTTCTATATTTTTGAATCTAATATCATGATTATATATAAATATACAAATACAAATGTTTTTTGACGCTTTCTTTTTACAGTAACAAAAGAAGTGACTTTTAAATGTATGAAGAATTGTTTTAAAACGTGCATTCAACATGGTTATCCCTTCGCTAAATGACATACACCTTTCATCTTTTCATGGTGGCATTGACATTATATATTATGCGATACATTAATTCATAACTGCTCAAAATTTATTTTATACAGACATCTATACAAATCGATGATTTCTACAATAAGAATTGTTATTAGGAGCTATATTGCAATTAATTAAATAAATAAATAAATAAATTTTATATTAACACAATAAAAATTTGGACAAAATCAGATTCTAAAACGGACAGCAGGTAATGTTTTCATTTTATTTTAATTCAGCTTAATTACTTTATAATTTTACTATAATTTCGTCATTCTACATTTAGAGGGTGGCTGATTACGAATCTGAAGTAAGATATTCAAAATTCAAAATGGCGGATCCAATATGGCGGACAAATTTTTTAAATAACATTCATTTTCCGAAATTTAAAAAAAAATTATTAAAAAAACTATCATACGAAAAATTCTTGAAAAAATATATTTTATAAAAATATGTACGCGGCATACGTGGAAAAAATGTCGGAGTCTCAATTCGTCCATATTGTAAATATTGTAAAAAATACGTTAATATATATTGTAACATTTTATTAACTCTTCATTAATAGTAGAATACATATTTAATCGAAAAATGAAACATTCAAGTGTAAAATATATGTACATTTATAAAAGAAACATTTCGGTAAAGATGCGAATTGCACATAAATATAGCAAAATGTCTGAAAATTATGAAAACGTGGCGCAATCTCCTTCTCGCTATCTGTATACCTTCTCCCCTTATACCCCATTTCGAAGCGCACGAGGGCCCTTAATCGATTTTATATTAAAATACACGTACGTATAAATCTACATAGGCATTCGTCAGTTTATATTATACGTGAAGCACGAGATTGTTGAATACGACCAATCTTTCATTAATAGACAACTCGGAAAAGGAATGTTCCTAATACATATGCCGTATAATCCTTTCAGTATACATATACAGTGTTTAGATAACAAGGATTAAATCGAGATATTAATAATTCATTCGATAAATTAACCTACCCCAATAACGTAAAGTCCGCAATGGGCCCTTCATTAAGATAAATAAACGATAATATGAATTAAATTGATAACAAAAGAATTAATTGCAAGGTCGCTTATTATATATATCGATTCTCTTTAAAAATTAAAATATTAAAAATTGAATTAATAAACGAATAATATACTTCGTCAGGTTTGAAATGATAATTTTAAACATAATTTAATATTTAGTAATGACACGTGTTGAAAGATTGTTGTTGTAAAGAAAAATAAAACAGAAATAATGATAAAAGAACAAATAATGACATTTTATTGTTGTTATTGTTATTGTTATTATTATTATTGAGAATTGTACTAAAATCGACATTTCCGAAATGATCTGCTTCGGGCGGAGAAGTGCCACTTCCCGCCCTAGAGTCACAAATGCGGAACAGTGCGCGGTAAAAAAAAATCGATCAAAACATCCAATAAGTATTTAGATGTTTAATTAAAATATTTTCTTGGAAAATAGGATCTATTTATAAGGATGAATAAAAATTCCTTAGTGACGTTTCAGCCATCTTTGTGGCCCTCTTCAGAAA
>JAPYZR010003475.1:0-14139 GCA_030522945.1 Trichopria nigra
GTGCTAATCAATAAAATGATGGTGATTTAATAAGTAATTTCACTCAAACCGTACTTTTTTGTCCGATTAACATGTGACTTATTACTAAACAAGTAAGTATAGTGTGTATACGGATCTTCGCGTATATATAAATATATAATACGTATGTTTATTAAGCTAAATCTTCTTTTATTCAAAACAATATGCATTTTAAAATTGTTGAAAAGTAATACTAAGATTCAATATACCGACACAGTTATAATAGTAGATAGCCAATATGTATCATATTTATATTCTCTCGATAATCATGCATGTAAGTGGTGATATTATTAATAAGTGAATCATTATCAAATGATGGAAAATTATACGTAATGAATAATAATACATCAATAATATGTGAAATGTTATCGTGCACATCCGTTACATTTTGCGGTCTGTGTTCGTTTTCCAACTTCGTCGTTTTTTTTCTTTTTTTTTTTTTTAATTATTGCATCATTGAAAAGTTACAAATTATTTTTACTTCGACCCGCACCGTAGGTCGACACGAAGTATTGATGAATTTGGTACGCTTTGATTTTCACTTTCAGAATTTTTTATAAGAAAAGTATACCCATCCGAATTTAAGTTTCAATTGCTCATTTTGTTCGTTAGTTCTTGAGATCATATATTTTAGCTGCATCATTCTTACATCAAGCTCTATATATAGTCTCCGCAATTCATCACACACTTCGTTCGTATTCGTTCGTCCGTTCGTCATCGTTTTTTTTTTTGTAGCTTCGATAATCACGAACTAAAAAAGATATCAACATGATTTTTTTTTCAAATGTGTGTTTTGACTGCGAACTTAGATCTGATTAGATTGTTGGATATAACCGTACTAAAATGGAGGGGGGGGGGGGGGGGGGGAACAAAAAACATTTTCTTGATAAACTTTAAACTTCCATATCTTTCTGAATTTAGTGACAAAACTTGTGAGCGAATAAGCGAGATGCGCACGAAGCGCGCGGGGGTTTCTGGGGCGGAGCCCCCCGGTGGGGTTGGCGGCCGAAGGCCGCAGGGGCGAAGCCCCTATATAGTTATTTATTAAATTGTATCATAAGTCTCTGCATATTATATACATTGCACAACGACACATTGTGGAATATAACTGCGATGTATAACTGCGCTTATCTTATATTGATTATTTATACTTTCATTAGTACCTGATGACGGCAATACACCCGTCACTAAATATATATAAGCTTTCCATCGTAAAATAGGCGTCATTATCTCCTATATACATATACATATATATGTAGGCCAGGATAAATTAAAAATGCGGTATTTAACGCGGTTTACAGAATAGAATGGACAGCTTTATTGTTATCTGTTATTTCATTAGCTTCTTTTTTTTTCAACATATTCTATGCGCCGATGATAAATTTCTCTGGATCGACACAATCGATCATAAGGTCTTGAAAAATTTCCGAATTAAAATCACGGATGAGATATGCATTGGGCTCATTGGACATCAGATGATCGAGAACGACTTGGCCTCTGGTCCTCCGACCGCTGAGTTCAATATCGATATGATAAGTTGCAATATCCGTTGCCATTTCGGGCTCTAAAACGATTCCGGCTAAAATGGCATCGCACGGAATATAATACTCGGTCTTATTGTTGACCTTTAGTTCGGTTATCTTTTTCTCGATCGCATTCATGAGACGAACCGCTGGCGAATCGATTGCTCCGAATACGTTTGTGCGCCACTCCTTATAAGAGAAAAAACGGCCAATTATAGACAGTGTGTATTTTGTTATATTATTTATTACTCTTCTTATGTATATTATTATTATTATTATTATTAAACGACTACACATTTTTATTCGATACATATAGAGATATAAAATTTAACAGAAGAATATCATTTCAAGAAATCTTTCTTCAAGTATTTGAAAAAAATCATTTCAAGTATTTTTTTTTTTTATGGTAAAATGGCACATTGTATTTCAAGGGCGGGTAATTGAAAGTATCGAAATACGTTTCATTGCGAGTTTTGCCAATTACAGAGTTTCATCGTAGCAGTTAATTAGGCTTTGATAATAAATCGTGGGAAATTTTTGACAAGAGTGATGTACAATATATATATTAAAGGAAAGAAAAAATCAGTCAATTTAAATTAAACTTAATTTTTTCGCTCGTTCCGTTCACGTCGAACCGTATATGCTTTTATTTGTCGCGCACGAATTGCAAAAGAGCTCTTTTCTGCCCTTGGGCCCAAATAAGCTCTTTTACGTATGTATTCGCCGGAAGAAAGAGTACTTTTCATGCAAGAATATTATATATGTACGAAACAAAAATTTATTTATGTTTCTATACACTCACCCACGTTATTCGCGACTTCTGACACGTTTCCCAAGGCAAAAGCCACAGTTTATTGTGATTTTGACTGAGGACGATGTGAACACTTTCCGGGTCTGCGTAAAAATTAAACTCGGCTTGGGACGTAATGTTACCGACGGCTGCAAAACATGGAAATAAATGTTTATGAACGCGTGTTTATAAAATAGAGTGCAATAAAATAGATTTTTGCCTCGTAATTTTTACCATTGCAGTTTCCTCCCATTACGAAGAATTTATGTACATTATTCGCAAAGTCTGGATACATTTTAATAGCCAAGGCAATGTTCGTCAATGGTCCTAAACAGACGAGACTTATCTCGCCTAAAATATCCATATATTTTCATTTAAATTTGCGAATTTTTATTAAAAATTTGATTATTTCTTATATGCCTTTTATTAATTATGTGTACAATTGAAATCTGACCGTTATTTTCGGAAGTAATTCTATGCAACGCCTCAACAGCATGTTCCCTTTGCAATCCGTCAACGTTTGGTTTATCAGTGAAAAAATCACCAAAACCATCCACACCATGGTAAGTATTGTCTGAAGCTGCCAGAGAATTTTCTGTACTTAATAACGGAGAATGTGCTCCTTTATAAACTGAAATCTTAAAAAATAAAAACGTAACAAAACATTAAAAAATTAAATATTTGTCAACAGAAATATAATATTTTTTTTTTTTATTGCAAATAACAAAATAATTTTTTTGATTTATGTGACCTTTTATTTTCTGCAGTGATCGTTTTTCTAATATCTTATTCTAAGTTGGCAAGAATAGAACAAATAAAGAATAAGAAAAGGAAAGAAAATCTGAATAAATTTTGTTTTACTGTTATTTTATAAAAATCGACGAAAATACGATATTTTTAAAAAGAATTGAAATAAATAGATATAAAAAAATTTTAAGTTTTATAAAAAAAAAGATTTTTAGTTTTATAAAAAAAAAGATTTTTCTTGAATTTTCAGAATGTTTTTCATTATATTTATCATTATAATGCGCTATAAAAAAAGGGGTAACACTGCTGGTATATATAACTATAAAGTGGGCAATACTATAGTTATTATATATTGGTTATAAATTTCTTTACAAAAAACAGGTAAAATTTTTGCTGCTGCAAAATGCTTATAAATATAAATAATTAGACATACGTATTTAGCATCGCATGCTTTCAATGTCCTAAATACATTGGCAACTACATTATCGATATCTGTATTTCCCATAACACATGTAATTGCTTTTATTTCCACTCTTCTCATTTTGTGCCCTGCGATTAACATTAATAAAGCCAGTGCATCATCCGTTCCAGCATCGCAGTCGATAATAATCTTTGGACAATAATCCATTTTAAAGGAAGACTTAATACGTAGGTCTGCATGAAACAAAAATATATTATTCCAATTTCCTTCCATTTGAATTTGATACGATCATGATATTGCGAATACAAAAAATGACAGTGAACATCTGTGTGCAGTCCGGTAAACGAAAAAATATAAAAAGCAGTTGCGGACATTTAATTGAAAAAATTTATTTAAATTCTGTAATTTGGACTAGTAAATTTTTAAAATTACTCGTTTAAAACAAAATATCAAGAGTATTTACACAAATTGCTTATATTTAATTATTAAGTTTATGATTGTGAATACATATACATTGTAAACTTTTTAAGGACTAAAATACTTAATTAAATAAAAAATAAAGTTTACGCTAGGAACAAAATAGCCTTATTCATCAATTATATACGTTTATAATTATAAATGTATGTAAATGATTTTATGTAAGTAATAAAATAAATAATTATTCAATTATCGCACGTTACACCTAAAAAGTAAAATTATAATATGTTAAAAATTATACATGATGCAAAAATACATCTGACTTGAGTAAAATAAAAACAACCACATGAAAGAGAAATATTTGAGTTTCCAGTTTAAAGTTTTTATTGTACTCAAGCCAATCCCGTATACATATACATAATAATAATAATATTGTGTCATTCGAAAAATATATACACTTTGCAATAAACATACATGCAACTTAAAGCACTTTAAAGTTATTTATTATTACAAATGTAAAATGCCATCTTTTATTTATATATGCATGGGATCTTATTTATATCTCACTTGTTTATCAATTCGTATTATAAACAGAGAGTTTATATACAAATATTGTATGAGGGGCTTAATATGTATGCAGCAACAGTTTGAAATATATTATATAACCTCTATATGTCTCAACAATTAAAACAAATAATCTGCAGTACTTGACAACAATCGTCGCTAAGTGGGTATTATTAGAGGTTCTCCAATAAGCCTCCACGATGATTTAAATGCACAAAATATATCACATGACTGATGTCGTCGTATAACGCCTAACCTATATAGCAACCGGACAGACCGCGGATTGAGGCGAGAGATGATGATAAATCTGCAAATGATCTGAGATAAAAGATAAGAGCTCGAAAACAGAAATCATATCATCATTTATGTAACGAAAGAACAACTTTATTTTTTTAAATTGTTAAAATTACATCTTTTGAATCAATAATATATATATGTATATATATATTGTCGAGGGGTCACCGCACAGCACTAAATATATTGACATAATAAGGCCCCTGAATTGTAGATTTCGAATTCTCGAGCAATCATGATCCGTATATGATATGTAAGTTTTTTAAAAATATGCACTTATTCGGTAACGAAAAATGAAGTATTTTAGTCTATTTTCACTACCAGATGATTTCTTTGTTTTGTTTTTGTATATATACACAGGAATTAGATAAATTCTAAGTATACACATTATCAGAGATTAGTACTACATAATCTCTGGTATTACAACACACTATATGCAACGTAACCATATGTACATATAGATATATATGTTGTTCACCAATAATGCAAGATATTTTTAGTTCGCGTTTTGAACACCATTGCGTCGTGAACGAACTGTCAAACATTTCTGTCAAATTAAATATGTCGGCGATCCGTAGCGACGACTTCTTCATGACGACGGTAATTTCGTTGATTTTGGACGGATATCTACTTGAAATTTTCAAGTAAATTTGTGAAATCCATCGTCGGCCGCGGGGGCCGACGTTTTTTCCAATTTCATCTAGAATCTTCAGCGAAAACATGGACGAAGCGAGATACCTCAAAAGGCAAGTAAATATTTTATTGATATTTTTTTTTGCTAAATTATCTATGAATGTCATCGTTCTAATCAGAATTTTCTACTTTTTACTTCGTTCTATAATTTGGCCTTGCAAAACGTTGAACTTGGATCAAATGTACTTGTTAATGATGTTTATAAAAAAATCTTATCTCCGACAATTTAGGAAAATCCGTTCCGGAAATTTAGATGTACACCCGACAGAAAAAGCTTTGGTTGTCAACTATGATGTCGAAGCATTGATCTTGGGCGAACATGGCGATCCTATGCTCGGGGACAAAAAAGTATGTTATCGAGTTATTTGTTCAAGTACCTTACAGTTTTATTGACTGCTCAATTTCAGGAACGTCAAAAAATTATTAGACTCAGAAGCCTAAATGCGGACACAAATGTATCATTACTTGCAAAGTGGGTCATAGAACAGTGCTCCCTTATTCACGAATCGAAGCTACATGAAGTAGAACAACTCATTTATTACTTGCAAAATCGAAAAACTAACGGTGATAGTAAGATCTACTTTTAACGTCTTTCACAGTACTGTCAATGTTATGCTATATCATAATATTTTGTTTGCTTTAATTGATAACACTTTAATTAAAATGTATGTACGCCTTAAAAAGATTAGAAATATTCGAAGCAAATAATTAATTTTTACTAACAGCTGATGACACCACTGCACAACCACCTAGACCAACTTCTAGCAACTCAATTGGTACAGAAAATAGTGATGTTGAACGTGCTGTTATCAGCAATGTTGATAATTATATAGAACTTCTTTATGAGGAAATTCCAGGAAAAATTAAAGGCTCATCGCTAATCTTGCAGCTAGCAAGGGTTCCTGATAATCTCTTGGAACTTACAAAAAATGGTTTGTTGACAATACTACTTGTAAATAAGATTTTGACAAAAAATTTCATAATGTTGAATAACATTGAAACATTTCTTTTCTTTTTAGAATCATTGCTGAGTGCTTTGGCAAGAGTACTTCGAGAAGACTGGAAAAAAAGTATCGAGCTATCTGTGAACATCATTTACATTTTCTTCTGCTTTTCAACGTATACTCAATTTCACAACATTGTATTAGAATATCGAGTAAGCTTCTATACATATTCCAGTATTAATTATTTCTAATATATATTATACAATTACGACTTAAACATGCGTGTATTCTTAAAAACAGATTGGTTCCCAATGTATGGACATAATAGACTACGGGTTACGTTGTTACGATGAGTGGAAAGAAGATGTGGAAAAACGCAGGCGACATTTCGAGAATTGTACTGGCATGTGTGTACTTCCAGTATCAAATAATGATAATTCCGATAAAAAAATTAAAATCATTGAAGATATTTGGAATACAGATGGTCCATTAGATATGCAAATGAGAAAACGCTCAACTGATTCAACTCCAAATATAGCGAAAAGTGAAATTGATCGGTTAAAAGAAGATCTAGAGAAGAGCAGGAAAAGGTTCAAGAGCTTGACCAAGAGACAAGAGCAATTACTCAGAGGTTAGGAAATATTTTAAACTTTAAAAAAATTATCAGTATTCTTATGTTTGATTTTATTATGATTACATTCGTATCTTTGTATATTTGCTGTCGGGATATCTGTTCATAATTTATTCAAACTCGTATTAGAATTCTTTTTTTTTTTTTTTTTCATTTTATTTACACGGGCTTTTCTTAGACCTTTTTACAATAAACTTACATTTATAATATCAATTTAAGTTTAATCTAATATACTCTATTTTCCAAACTTCGCAAAAAATTTTAATTCGATTTTCTTGAGACGCCCGTGAATATTTTTATCATTCAACGTAAAAATGTTAAAATTTATTCTTTAAAAAAGTGTGAATTGCTCAGTTTTATTCTTATGCATTTGTTTCAGTTGCCTTTTACTTATTATTAAATATCGCCGAAAATACGGAAGTTGAGAGGAAAATGAGAAAGAAGAACGTCATCGGAATGCTTATAAAAACATTGGAGAGAACCAATACCGATTTGTTGATTTTAGTTGTTACGTTCCTAAAGAAGTTGTCTATATTTCGCGAAAACAAAGAGTTGATGGCAGAAGGAAATGTGATAGAAAAATTACCAAAACTCCTTCAAAATAACAATCCCGATCTTATATCATGCACTTTAAAACTTTTATATAATCTTTCGTTTGATACGAAGCTAAGAGGAAAAATGATAAGAGTCGGACTTCTTCCGAAATTAATTAAGTTATTATCGCAGGGTAAGTAACATTAGATATTATATTAAAATGTACATTATTTATCGTTGATAAAGGAGATAATCATTAAATATTTCTAATAAACAGGTGATTTAAAGAATAGAAACACAATACTTGGATTACTTTACCATGCAAGTATGGACGATAAGATCAAAACGATGTTTACCAACACGGACTGCGTTCCTCTGGTAAAGAAAACAAATATTTTATAGTCTCCTTTTGAAACAATTATAAAGATGACAATTTATTTTTAAACGTAAAAATTACAACTTCAAAATGTAATACAATATTAACTGATTTCTAGTTAACTGATATTCTGTTGGAAGTTGACGACGATCAAGTCAAGCCAGAGCTTACAGCTCTCTGTGTAAATTTAGCAACAAATAATAAAAATGCTCAGATGATGGTGGAGAATAATCGACTTCGGGACCTCGTCATTAAAGCTTTCAAGAACCAGAATCCACCTTTGATGAAAATAATCAGAAACATTTCACAGCATGAATCAACAAGAGAATGTTTTGTGGTAAGATACTCTTACTAAAATCTTAATACATTATTCCTTTTAAAACTTTGCAGTAGTCAGGTCTTTATAAGTGGTTAAATCACTGCATATATAATGTATTCATTATATGATACAAATGTACATTAAATATAAAATACAGGACTTTGTGGGTGACTTTGCAAGAGCGTTGAATCAGTCTGATTCGCAAGATTTCGTGTTAGAAGTTATTGGTGTAATGGGGAACTTGGCATTACCAGATTTGGATTATTCACAAATTCTTCAGCGATATAATCTTATACCATGGATTCGCAACAATCTCGTACCTGGTATGAAAATCATTTTGATTCAATTTGACCATTAATAGAATTATTTAATAGACTAGAACATACTAAGAACTGAAAACAAATATGTGAGACATATTAACAGAAATGCTAGATATTGTGAGTAACGAGTAGATATTTCGTAAAATAATAAATGTAATCCAAATTCGTAGGTAAAGTTCAGGATGATTTGGTGCTCGAAGTTGTGATTTTCTTGGGCACTGCTGCAGCAGACGAAGACTGTGCCCAATTAATGTGCAAAGCTGATATCCTTTTGTCACTCATTGAACTACTTAAAGGTAAGCAATTTTTTGTTTTTATAATTACATTAATATTATCCTGATTCCTCATTTGAGGGGATATTCTTCAAATTGTTCAATAAAACTAACAATTTCTATTTCAACAGCAAAACAAGAGGACGATGAAATGGTTTTACAGATTATTTATGTGTTTTATCAAATTTCAAAACACGACTCGACAAGGGATTACCTGATTCGTGAAACTGGAAATGGTAATAGATATATTTGAAAGAAATTGAAAAATTTTACATACCGTTACATATTGTAAATTTATACAAAAAAAAAATTTTTGAATTGCAGAAGCTCCCGGGTACTTGATTGATCTGATGCATGACAAAAATCCAGCAATTCGCAAGGTCTGCGATGCCTGTCTAGATGTTATTGCGGTGAGTTTTTCATATCGATGTTTGCATAAACGAAACAATCAATGTTACATACTATACATATTTATTTTTCATTTACCTTGCATACTTTTACAGATATGCGATAAAGATTGGGCAGCAAGAATAAAAGTCGAAAAATTTCGATCGCACAATCAACAATGGCTGGACATGGTCGAATCAATTGCAGTCGACTCGTCAAATCATCAATTGGCGGAAGATGATGATGATAGCCTGGCACCATTTACGAGCGGAGATCTCCTAAAGCACACTATGCTATTTCCTTCTGGTAAAAGTTCTCAAACATTTGAAAAATATTTTATTTCTGAATAAAAAGCATTATGACTTGATCACAAAATACGATGTACACGAAAAAAGTTAACTTATTATTATATACAACTTCTATATACATATTTAAAGACATAATATTCTTAAACATTGATGAAAAAAAATGTATGATTGAGTTTCCTTAAAATATACTTTTTTCTAGGTAATTCTGCAAAATTTAGTATGGATGATGGAGATTCCACGATGAAAGGTTCATCTGATTCATCTGATAATCCTAGTCGGCCTATTAGTCGGTACGTATTATTGAATTTCATAACCTGTTTTGAATATTATTTAAGCATATTCAAAAGCACGCTATTTAAGCACGCTAATAAAATACAGTTGACTTTTATTTTGTTGTCAAAGTTCCAAATTCCATTTTTATTCAAAAAAAAAAGAGAATTTTACGCTAATCTCCGTTTTAATTTTTTGTAAAAACATTTGTATGAAATACCGTTAAGTAAATGCAAGCAAACCGTGAATAATTTGTTAATTTTGTTCTCATGCATGCACTCTGCAATACAAATATCGAATGCAATTCACTTATTGAAAATATAGAAAACGATTCCACTGCTGCATTTATATATTATTATAGATAAGTTCTATCATCTTCAACCAACATCGATGATGAATTTGGAGTATTTGTTTATAAAACTATAAATTTCATAATGAATATCTGTTACTGTCCGTATTCAAATTGTTTTTGCAAACATAAAAATTTGCATTGCCTTACTTGTGATGTTAGTGCCGACTGGTGAAAAAATGTGACTTTTCGCAAATGTACAAATCATACAATTCGTACAATTAAAAAATCATCATTAGACTTATTTGCGCAATTTCAATAATAATGCTTCTTTTCTGCAGTCCAAATTTCTACATCTGTTGTGATTGAGAATTTTTTTCATTATATAATGAAAATCGGTATGGTGACCATAAAAACCAGAACAAATTAAATAGGAAATGCAATGTGAACCAAAAAGTATCATTTTTAATTCACCAGGTACAGCCGTGATCTGGACGATATCAGTGAGCTGATGGCGAGGTCGAAGTCTCGGATGTCGGTGGGCTCTGGAATAGAAGACCTGTATCACAGCTCGAAACTCAAGTTCGCCGACATCGACAGCTCGCACGTATTAATATGAAGCTTCTCAGCGATGACACACTTACTATGAAACCTCGCGGCAGATCTGTCGAGTGCGAATTTATTGAGATTTAAGATTATTTATTGTGCAACCACTAGTCAGAATGCCGTTCGCCTCGATTGTGCAGCTTTCTGGAAAGCGCGACTTCTCGTCTTCGAGTCCCGCAATTACTTTTTAATCGATCACGTTATGTCGTTTGCACTCGACGATTCAGTTTTGAGTTAAAATTTTTAACAATTTCCAACGACTGATTTTTTTATCATATTTTAATGGAGTTTCACAACAGTTTAAATGTTAATTATTTACGAAAGATCTGTAAAATTTTGTGCTCTTAATTTTGCAAGTTTAAATATTTTTCAAGAGGAAACATATCTTCGTTTCGAAACGTCTCATACATAAAAAAATCAATAACGGTTGCACTGTGCGTATGTCTTCCTTTCACGTTTACACGTATCGGGGAGAAGTACACTCAGTGGACAATTTAAAAATATTATACCTGAAATGAGTGGATATTTCTTGAAACTAAACCGATAGAATGTGTCGATACTGACATTTTTACAAGAACAACGCAATCGTGTATTAGCAATTGAACCGAACGTTTTGAAAACCGAGAAGTTTCAACGTTTTTACCGAAATCTCTTTTCTCATTTATTTATTTTTTAATCTGATCTTTGAAAATTGTTAATCTGACATAACGGACAAAATCAGTTTCTTTCATCTTCTAAGCGACGACTTTTCAGTTACTTTTAACCTTCGGACAGTCGTAAAGCAGCATCGTCATTTTGAAAAAAAACGAGAAAAAAGAAAAGAAAACGATAAAAATCTAAAAATACTGAAAACATTCCACTTTCGAAAATTTAGCGCAAAACTGAAATTTCGCGTTTTCCGGGCCCTCGAACAGAAGAGGAAGATGGACGGCGAATTTTGTCGCACGCGTAAACGTTATAGCGAATATCGTCCCGGCAGCAGCGTTCTTCGAAGGTACGGACAAACTTCGAGGTTGTAGAAAAGAGGGAAACAAGTATGTATATGTAAATCGGTAAACGCTTCTGTCGGCGCGTGTTGCTGCATTCCAGCGCTTGATCGGTAACCCCAAGTAGCTAATTAAGGGTATTGATTGAGCGCGTTTTTGTTAATTTTCTACGTTTTCGCTTACCTCGAGCAGTAATCGTGTGCAATATACATACGTTTAGACACGTTGATCGACGATTATTATATACATATACATAGATACATACAAAGGTACCACATAAGACCGTTTTAATTCCAAAGTATCGAAAAATCTTTATTCTTAAAACACAGCCACAGAAAAATAAATGGTTTCCCGACTTACACGAGTCTTTGTTTTTCGTTGCCTTTGTTTACAACTCTTCTCTCGACCTTCTTCGCTCGCGTTCTCGGCGTACCTGCTATATCCTATGATTTTCGCGTTAATGTTTATGTATATATAAATATATATATATATATATACTCGTGTGCGCGTACAAAAAGTGTGGAGAAAAAAACTTCTCTCATTGCGTGATCCTGGGTTTGTTGTTCGAGCTGAGGCTCTTGCGGAGTACGTACTTGTCGTTCGGCAAAAATACGAACGTGTAGCTATTGTCGCCGTCGATGTAAAAACTGTGTTCCTTTTCGCCCCAGCTGACCGGACTATCGGCGAAGCCCTGCACGTCAACGCTGCAGCACCACGTCGTCGTTGCAGCCCCCGCAGAAGAGGCGTACTCGCGTACGGACTCCACGATCCTTCCGACGAGCCTGCGCGTCAAGAATCCCGTGTACTGCAGGTACTGTACTTGGCCTACGTTAATGCTCGGCGAAGGGCACTCATAAGCGTTCGCGTACTTCCCTTCCTCGTCTTTGGCTCTGTAAACAAAAAATAATTTTTTATTGTCATTTTTATCAATACATTACTACTTTATCACTACATGCGGATGAAATCTGTACGCTTCACTTTATGCACGTTTCGTTGGTAAGTGCTCCTCGCCGATGGTAAAACAATGTGGGTTTTTGGAAAATATTTTTGACAGAAGGTGACCTTGGGGTTTTTTAATGTAAACGCGTAATTCTTATTCGTATTCAACTTGTAGTTACTTCCTCGACGACTGAATTTACGTCTTATAAGTCATGCGAATTCGTATGAATACTTCAATACTACAATACATTCCAATACATTCAAGTCCATGAATGATATTTCCAAATTAAACCTTTGCGGCATAATGGTATACCAGTACAGTAAAACCTACGATACCGTTCCCTCTGATACTGTGCAACCCACAAAACTGTGATTAATTTTACACCTACGAGTACTTCCCAATCCTTCTTAATTCAACATTTGAATAACTTACAATCCTTTTTTGAAGTTAAAAAGGTGTTTTTTTTTTTCATTGAAATGTAGGTATTGAGAAAATGTATTTTTTTTTCATTGAAATTAAATTTAAAAAATATTATTCTTGAATTCAAATGCATTGGAATGTTTAAAAATATATAGATGAAAGAATTCGACGATATATTGTCGCGGTAAATTAACAATTTCAACGCGACGTCTTCAATTTGATCTTCAACTGACCTTGACATTCGACTATTAGAGATAGGGGTCAATGCGACTTTCCCTCGTGTTATAAGCGATAAATTTTTATTTTTTGTTACGTACTTTAAAAAAAAATTGGATTTATTACCACGATTGCTACCGGGTGAATCAATGCGATAAATCTTTACCATATTATACTTCACTCGGTATAGCCACCGTGATAAATGGTCCATTTCTAAAAAAAAAAAATATTTAAGAAAAGCTTTCAAAATCACGACTCAAACAAATGAAAAAAAAAACCAGCCGATATGCTCGAAAATGTTACAATTATCGATTGCTTGGTGATTTGCGACTATACGTAACCGCGCCAAATCGGTCTGTCTGCATTTTCAAGTACGCGTATATGAACGTCTATATAGATATAGTATGTATATAGCTCGATACATAGTATAGTTACTCGTTTATCTATATCGATATATATGCGTATGACCTTCGTGTTGTTTGTTCCAAACGAATTAATTGAATTATTTTTCTTTTTGTATGTTTCTATAAGTGAGTTTAGAGATGAACATTAAAGTTACGTACTATTATATGCACAGCATTCTTAATTTACATGCAAAACCAATTTCCTATTGTTTTATACATATATTGGCAATTACTTCGACCCGTAACCAGAGGTTGGGATCGAAGTATTGAATTTGGTCATCCGAAAAAAATGACACCACTTTTTTCATGAAATCTCCACGTTTCAGATCATTCTGAGTCCAAAACTGCAATAAAAATTTTCCGGTATCTTGTACGTACGTACGTACGTACGTTACTACGCGGCATAGCGCCCAAACTAAAATAGGTATCAAAAATGTGTTTGGTGAAAAG
>JAPYZR010003476.1:0-14138 GCA_030522945.1 Trichopria nigra
AATTAAATGACGAGTCGCAATAAAATATTTACAAAGGAATACACAAAACGAAGTCGAATTTAGCACTTTCATAAATATTAGCATATAAATTATTAAATATAACAATTAATACAAGACAAAATATTCGAAAAGTGTTTACAATTTAATAAAAATATCGTTAGGGTTAATTTTATAATTATACGATATAGAGATAACCATATTTGGTAAGGTAAACGTACCAATGACTGAACGTTGATTAGGTTGTTCAGCTATTATATTATACTTATATATACATATATACGTTCATGTCCAGTCGCTCATTGATACGTTTACCTTAACGTATTTCAAAATGTTATAGTCTTTCATTCTCAATACCTTTCTCTATATAAGTCATATTTTCTTCCGCTTTATATCACTTCATTGTAGCAGATCGGCTGTTGAATCGAATTCACTCAAGTTCCCTTTATTGGCCTTAAACTCATCATGAAGGTTCGAATAGGATTTATGTTTCTTGATTCCGACTCAGTGTCAAGGTGTAAAAGACACAAAACAATTATCTGCTGCGAATGTATACCTGTGCTTTTTTTATACCTGTATACAATGCGCAGGATAACATACCCACGGTCTTAATTAAATTACATTCCCCGAGCCGTGATTTATGCAAAGAATTCAAAACGTTTGTTTCGATTCTTTTCAACAACGCAGCAAACCAAGTCATTCGCAGCATCATGAATTCGTCGGAGTTTCTCGAGTAAAAGGCGGCCTCCGGTTGATGATTTTTTTTGTCGCGAGTTTTCACGGCGTTTCCTTTCATTGTCGTACACACGGCCGGCGAGATATTCGCGAGGTCGCCGTTAAAAAAGAATAACACAATAATAACTAAAGCAGAGTTGTGTAAATTGCATGTAGCGGGTGGCCGCCTTTCTCCGTACAGCTGGCATTAAATGGTGTCTCTGCAACTCGTATAAGAGATACCGATTGCGACTCGCAAGATTTACTCGACGTTTCCCAGACACCGATATTAGCGCGATATCCTTTTTTATCCGTTCTAAATAATAGGCGGAATTTTCAAAGTTGTCCGAAGTTTTATCCGTCGAACGCGCTCCAATGTAAGTATGAAACGAACGCCCCATTATAAGGACGCCGAGGCTTACAGAAGCGAATGAGGAACGCCGCTATCGAGCCACCACCGATAGAAGCAATTTTCCATTGAAATTATTGATTGGCAAGTGTGCAATTATACTGATAATTAACGTTTACAATTTGTTACACGCGGATTTAAAAGCTCGTTGACGCGGACAAATCCATTTCAGAATCGTACTTAGCATGTAATACGTTGTTTATCGGCTCTAAAAAACAGGAATAATGCGCAACAATGTGTCAAATTACTAGGCTGTTATTTAATTACTTATATTATGTATTACGTACTATTTTATTCGTGCATACGATAAAGCGCACACACACTTCTGAAAAACGAATAGGTTAAGAAAGGGTTTAGATCAATTCGACATCAGATAAGAGAAAACTCCACTATACATAAAGATATTTATTCTCTTAAAAGGTCCTAGTCGGAAACGTTCGTTATTTTGCTCATATATATAACAAATTCCCTATAAATACAAAAATATATTAGGAATCATGTCAGTAGATTCTGTATATATAGAATACGCCTAAATGTTGTTAAATTGAACGAAGAAAAATAATTCAGATACAAAAACGTTTTGTCAGAGAAAAAAAAGTTTTTCGTCCGGGAAGACAGTACTTTCGGCTAAGGGATACAGAAAAATATATATCTGCAGGTCAAAAATCGTCTGGCTCTGATAAGTAAACTATTGAATATTTAATAAGCCGTCATAAAGCTCAATTTAATTCAGGCAGACCAGTAAATTCCAGTTATATATGTTTATTTCATTTCTATTTGTATTATCTGTCAATGGTGCTTTTGTATTGTTCAGTTTGCTTTTATTATTAACGTCCATTACCAAGGCTGAGGAAACCGCTCAATGGTTTTGAACGCGAAGTGAACTCGAACAGTCAGAAAAATATGTTTTACTTTGCATCCTTACTTTACTTACCATCCATAATTTTAGAATAAGTAAATTTATATCATTTAAGCATTTAAAAATGTCATATATTAATACGCAAATAAATGAAGGATCTGTTAAATTAGACACGCAGTTTAATATTGTATAGAATTTTAGAATTATTTTTATATTATTACTATTAAAATTATTACTCTCTACATTTCTTACGGCGAATTTAACTCCATTATGTGTGAAAATTGCCGACAACTCTTTTAAAATAATAAATTTTCACTCTTTAAGAGTGGCATTTTACTCTTTTTGGACTGTCAATTTTACGCCTCATTCCAAAATAGAATGCAATTTCACTCCGCAAAATGTGGAATATCACTCGTGAAAGAATGAAAATTTACGTTATTACAAAGTGTGGCTCAATTTTCGTTTTCACTTCAACATATATCGTCGGTGTTCATTTATTGAAATTTTATTTTGAGAAACGTCGTGAACACGTCGCGCATTGCACTCATGTTCATATCCCATATTTAATTGTGTATTATTAATAGGAAAATATTTGAAATGTTAAAAAAACATTTATACAGTAAAATGTTGATTTGAATTTTCAGAAAAACGTCAGGCAAATTTCTTTCTTAAATCTACATGCAAGTTATTTTATAACAAATTTATTATTATATACTATACTTATATTTATTATTATTAGTATTGTTATTATTATTATTAGGTTAATTTTTGCCTTCCAATGCAAAATCCATTCGGTCACGTCTTACTCTCCAATTTCGCTCAGTTTGATTTTTTTCTACAGATCTTAAACTGACTTCTTTAAATGCCTCTAACATATCAGATTCCGTCAATCAAATAATCTATCATTTCGGATTCAGAAATGGACACACTATTACCTAAAATCACTTTATCATATGGTAGTAGTCTGCGAATACTTCGTTTTTTTCCCAATATCTTTGCTCAAAACCCTTACGTAGGGCAAGTTGGTTTGGACGATGGTCGAACATATATACAAAGAAACATATATTTTATTTCAGATAATCCTCATTTAATTTTTAGAACCAATTTCATTGCGGCATTTTTTGTATAAGGTATATGTATTTATACAATTTTCAATACTTTTAATTTACACTTTTCTGGTTGCGAGGTTAGGTCGGTAATTACTCTACACCCACTACTACTACCCACCTCAGCACCCCAAAGAACGGGATGATCTATGGAGATAATAGATGAATGAATTGTGGTACACGCGTATAAACGGGATCGATATCCGAAGGAATTAAAAGAGTACAGTGAGAATGGTTGAATTAGTTTTATCGATTCGACGTAAACAGCATCACGTCCGAAAAGATTATCTGTTTTTTAAATTGTTGTACTATCCTCTCGAGGATATCCGATTTTGTTATCCCGTCGCGCAGAAAACAGGATCCTAAAATATATATTCTAAAATAGCAAAATTTGACATTTTCTCAGCATTTTATGCTATTCTTGGAACCTACTTTTCTGCGTGGCGGAGAATTTTCAAATAATTCCTAGTAGAAAATGACACCAGTTTATATGCCCAATTATTCTGGCCTCTATCTATGTTAAAAGTAATGGAATCTAGAAAAAATGGCCATAAACTGTCTTTTCTACTACGGATCATGCGTCACCTATATATCGTGTCCGCAGATCTTGGGTCGCTCAAATATCGGCGTCGAAACGTCACCTATGACACGCATTTCGGGTGTATCTCACGAGAGTTTTCCAAGGCGACCACAGTAGTATTCCACCAATAGTATTATATTTATATTTACTGACAGACGGGTCAT
Organism: Trichopria nigra; assembly: GCA_030522945.1. Classification (NCBI taxonomy): domain Eukaryota; kingdom Metazoa; phylum Arthropoda; class Insecta; order Hymenoptera; family Diapriidae; genus Trichopria; species Trichopria nigra. Next base: position 3,830 of record JAPYZR010003476.1, read on the forward strand.
AAACTCAACGAATATATATGGCCCCTTCTGCATTTCTCGGTTTACGGAGTATTCTGATTAACTGCGTTGATATCTGATTATTGTTATTTTATATTTTGAAAGACTGCCTTGGAAACTCTTATATCGGTCTAGCTTGGGACCGTCACCCAACGTTCTTTCGCGCTGACACATACGATCACCCGCTGTATGTGATAGGCTCTTAAAATCGATTAATATGTAAAATCTGACATTCGTGAAACTTTAAACGATGGAATACTACATTTTTATGCAAGTTGAACAAGGATATTTTTACACGAATCATAAATTTAATTTTGTTCCAAACAAATATTTGAAATTGTTTTTTAAATTTAATTAATTAGTTTTCGAAAACTTTATATACGATAAAATACACAATAACCATTCAACTTATACTCGATAAAATAATAAAAATTTGAATTTCAAGGACAGTCTAGAATAAAACTAATATCGTATACACGTACACATATATAACAATAAAGTAACCTATACATCTATGCAATAACATTGGCCCCATTTTGAAAGTTGGTGATTCTCAATGAAATTTAAAACTCCTTTATTTCGATTAAGATAAGTATTACAGAGCCGTAATTGAAGCTTTGAGAAAACACAGATTTTTGTAACATTCAGTATAATATACTATTCAGTAATACTAAAACTATTCAAAGTATACGCAATGTACTTGAAATATTCAATCAATTTAATTAAACCTCGAGCAAGATCAGACCTTTGATCTATAGTATGAATTGGACCGCCTGTATCTAGTTATAAATTCAATAAAATTTAAAAGAATAGTCGGCGCCAATAATAACATGCTTTAATTTCGAGCAATTCAGCCCAACCGTAGAAACGGCAATACCTCCGTCACATAATATGTCGTGTCGTAATGTTGTTGCTGTTGAAGTTATTCCAGAGTACCAAATGTCCATACGCACATGTTCATACGTGTATATGGGTGATTATATTGCAGCCGTTCCCTTTTATCTTTTCTTATGATAACGGTCTCGGGAATAAGAAATGCGCAGGTATGATTGTCTCTATATAATGGTGAACCGCGTTCTTGGTGGGTAATTGCACGACTGGGGTTGTTACCAGACTTTTTCGACACCCGCTTGATTGTATATCAAGTGGCATTGTACGGATATAAACAAGAGATATGTTCCTTATGTGAGCGGAGAATTTTTAGTCACCTTGTAAATTATTATACTTCCATGCATTACATTAACTGTGTAATACAATTATATGCATTATGTCAAATGATCCTCATACGATTAAAGCTTAACTAAACTTTAAATTTGACAATGTAATAATATTTGAATTTCAAAACTTTGGGCTGTCATCAATCTTGGATGTAATTAGCAGAATCAAGTAATGCATTTCAAATTCGATGTAAGTAGCAATAAAATCAAATTCTTTAATATCAAATGTATATATATCTCGAATATCTTGGAAACTAGGAATTCACAAACGAATAATCGGTAATCGTAAACATTCGCAAACGATTCGCAAACGATTGGCATACTTTTCGATCGATTTCGTTACATTTGCTGGCTAACTTCATGGAGGTTAATTTCTAATTCGTCTTACTTCAATATTGTTAAAAGATCGATTTTAATATTTTCTTATTTTATGATTACTTTTGTCTGCAACCTGCAAGCGATATTTTGGACACTGTATACCCAGTATTATTACTTAATATAGAACTTGTGTCGTTCAGATATTAATATTGATGACTATTATTATATCGTATAGCATTGCGGTAATATTTTATTCAACTGTAATGAAATATTATCACGAATATTCATATATTCATATGAATAATTTCAGGATTATTATATTGAATCAAATACATCCATCTCTTTACGATTGAACCTGCAAGCTGAAAATTTCATTTTTCCGTTAATTCTTAATAATAAAAGGAAAAAATTATATCTATTAAATATCTTATACTTGCGATTAAAGTAAGTACAAACCACTCCTATGAAGGTGAAATCCAATTTTGCAAAGCAACAGATGGTGAAACTCAAAGGATTTTGCAACAGTTGCAAGGAAAATTCACTAAGCTAAATAACAAGCCGAAAAATCATATTATCACTGAATTCTACGCAAATCTAAAATTTAAAGTACACACGCACATACATGTGTGTATTTGTGTGTGTGTGCGTGTGGCAAACATTTACCCATTTACCTCATCAGTCATTTTTGGATCTATGAATGAATACGGAGAGGAGAGTTCATGGATAATTTGATTCATTAGTTGTGCCTAAGTATAAACAGAAATATAATAACGATTATGTGTGGAAAAATAATTACAAGAGCTACACTAACAATAATGATGACAAGATTATAAGCCTAAATAATCCAGTAATGAATTTTCTTCAATTTTCGGTCTCGTGTGTCTTCCAAGTCCACTTGGAAATCCACAGTGAGAAACACACTCTAAACGAGCGGAATTGCACTCTCATTGAGTGAAGTTTTATTCTAATTTAAGTGAAAATTCAGTAAAAAACTAGAGTTAGAAAAAAAAGTTATAAATATAATGACTGAAATGAATTTTCACTCGAATTAGAATGAATGTTCACTCTATTAGAATGAAATTCCACTCGTTTAAAGTAAATTTCCAAGGAATTCAGAAAATATATGTATATGTATATATTATAATGTACCTTATGAACAACTGTTGAGCATGTATAATTGATGTACAAAATCCTTACGATATACGTAGCACACCAAATAATAATGGATGAAGAATGCTTCACTTTTTTAGTGATAGTCGTATTGTCAGGATGTGAAAATATTAGATATAAAATATACATCAATCCTGTAATATTTGCTGAAGATGTTGATACTTCCATGGACAATTGTTTGCCGCAATTTGTATTGAATTCGCGACAAATAGAACATAGTTCCAAATGCAGTTGCCTACAATAAATCGTAAAACATTAGCCATGACTATTTGTAAGGTGTTTGAAAAAAAAAAAAAAAAAAATAACAACAATCAAATCAAACTGAAATATTTTATTATATTAAATTAAGTATCTGATCGTCACAGGACCTCACATCGAACTACCGTTTCCTCATTCGCTTAACATTTATACTTGCGCCACATACCCCGCCGAGGGGATCAACATTTGTCAAATATTGCTCGTTTGTAAATTCACTTTATTTTTTAATTGATCAGAGAATAATCGGCGAATTAGTCCAATTTTCAATGAATCATGCCTGACATGATCAAATCGTTGATGTAATATGATCGAGATTTAGGATAATTAGATTTTCATGGGATATATATAGTTAGCTCAAACCTTGAATATATACTAAATTAGACCGAAAACAGTTCATACTCAATGCGCACACATATTTGTGTATAAGTGGGTATGCGCGCGCGTGTGTGTGCGTATATCAAATTGGTTTCAGTTATATGTTGTCAGATTGCTCAGATCAAATATATCCACTGACAATTTGCGAAATCGAAATTTTATTTGAAAATTAAAAGGACATATGACTATTTTTAGGTATCTCTTATATATGCGATTCTTACAAATATATCAACGCATATATAGTTATAAAAATATGAATCCAATCATGCATGTTTTATAAACAATTCTATTCCTCTATATTATTTGGAGAACTAAATTGTAGTAATTCGATTATTTTTGTTCGTAATTCATATATATTCAATTTTTTCAACTCACCGAGCTACAGGCAGCAAAAGTTGCACATTACCTCGTCGAACGTGATATTTGGGTACATTATTACGAGTGGATTTATTTTGCAATTTTCGCAAATACTTAGATACGGAATGAAAATCGCCACAAGTGAATTCTTTCGAAAATGTTTTTTGAACGAGCATGTTCAGCTTCGAAAATCTATCTCCGCAATGTCTGTTTAATAGATATATTATCATTTTTACGTATAGACAAAGAATTATCTGAAATTTGTATAGGTATAAAGATCAAGTTATATTAAAATATAACGTGTATTGTTTATTTAATTTAACATACATATATGACAAAAAGAAATTTTTATCACACCTGCATAAATTCGCGGTCTTTCCGTACTGCTAAGCCACGCACTGATTTCCCGCGAGCGCTCATGTACAAAGGTTAAACGAGTAGTTTTTACCGTCGCCAGGCTGTTTCTTTCACGACCGTGAATTTTCATACAGGTATGACAAAAAGTACTGTTCGCATCGCAGACGGAAACGCTTTGTACGTACACTCGGGCGATGTTGGGGACTTTCGACGGTGGAAAATCTGCTTATCGCCTTTGGCGATCAGAAATTTCCACCACCTCGATCCCCTCATCACCTTCGGTGCAATGCCTTCGTTTCCACCCTTGATACGTAATGTACTATTTCTAAGAACATTAAAAATTCAACAATAACTTTTCTCTAACTGTAGAGAATCACAAATACATCATGTTTCGTCCCACATATTATTTGAGAAAATACTCCATGCAATCCATAATATTTATTAATAATTATCACTAATAATTATACAGGGCTGTCAGGTTTAATGATGTGCAATACAATGTAAATTGTAACCTTCACGTTGTACACGTGGTCGAGCAGCCTACAAGGAGATTGGGTACCAAACATCTTTGGATCTATGGGTATAGGCAGCTAATAAACGGAGAGAGTTCATGACTCATGTCACGGCTGGACTGGATGCGAAAGCATAATTCCAACAGTCTACCTAAGCGTTTGTTTACCGAGTAGATGCTGCTGATATTTTGAACCAAGCGGCTCGCTGTACAAACACTTCGTGTATTAGTCCGGAAACCTGAACCTCGAGCTGAAAGATCACCCACCATAACTGATGACTGGAGTTTTCGTCATCCCGAAAAGCCACAATGTAAAAAAAAAAGAAGTCTTCTTTCAAGAGTGGTGTGAAAATGGTCATGGGCGATATCAACGCCAAAGTTAACTGTGACAACCCACACGTCATTTAATATCACAGATATATCACAGTAATATCACAGCGGACATGTAGCTTTCCGTGATATATATTACAGAGATACTGTGATATAACTGTGATATTAAATGCCGCCAGGGAACAACAACCTCAAGGCCGTTATTGGCCGATACAGCGTTCATGCAGAAAGCGATAGCAACGGAAACCGCCTTCTCGTATTTTGCTTCGATCGGAATCTCTTTGTTGATGGCACGAAGTTCCCCCAGAAAGGCATCCATGAATACACCTGTCAGTCTCCGGATGGTGTGACCCAAGTAACACCGATAGCTGCGGTGACATTGTCGCAGCGAAAAATTGCTTCATTTTGGTCACCGCGCAGCTCTTTTGCAGCTACTTGGGGTGCTCAGCGTTTCTTGTGGACTCTCAACCAGATCGACCACTTCCTGATCAGCAGAAGATTCCTAGACTCTCTGTATATATATAGTGATCATCGACTACTACTGGGAATTGTGAAGATTCGTCTACGGCTTACCACCACGCACCTGCAAACAAACTCTATAACACTGAGCGGGTTCAGAATCAGGATCTAGCTAAGCAATTTATGGAAAAGATCGAAGCCATGGCTTGGTCAGATACAGCATCACCACCGTGTTCATACCTGGTGTGTGTTTTGAGGTCAAACGCGGAGGAAACACTGGCCTTTCGACAACACCAGCGCAAGCGATTCGCCTGAAACATGGAAGACCACCGATAATGTAAACCGGAGGTTTCAGATATTTGTTAACAAATGCCTGAGACGAACCTTCAAGATCTTTTGGCCGGAGTGGATCATGAACGATGACCTACTACAAAGAGCTTCCCAGCTACCAGTCATCCTGAAGAGAAATTGGATAAGGCATATTTAGCCTTAACCGGACACGTCTCAAGGGATCCGCAAACGCGGTCGCCCTCGCGTGACCTGAATGAGATCTGTGGAGAAGGAACATTGTCGGGCCAGCAAAACCTCGTCTGAAGTGAGAAGACGGGCTCAAGATATAGGGTCACGTGGAGGAACTTTGTGCAATCCTTATTACTGTTATATATACTCCTTAGGAGCGGTTTTCAATATGGTATTGTATCTTGTTTACGCTGTGTATACGTATGTATGAGCCCATATTATTTAAAAAATAATAATAATAATTATACATGCATAAATAACACATACACAACTTACGAAATACCAACGATGAAATTCCATTCAACAACAGAATTTACTTGCAAGGGAAGCTGGAAAAGGGCGACTAAACATATCGCATCGAGGGGCGACTTTGTTTTCCACAAGTTCAGTACTAAATCAGAAGCGAAAATTATGAATTGAGCTGCGAACCACATTATTACTAATTGAATAGTACGCACAAACATCTCAGAATAATTCGGTTCGACCCCAAAATACATCAGTGTTTTGTCAACCATAGCCAGTCTTTGAATATTTTTCTGCGTTCTCTGCCGAGCATTAAATTAAAATTAGCATTTTACATAAATGTCAATAAACGTTAATACAATTTGATTTAATTAACAGTAAGTGGATTAAATATTAAATTAATTTCTGAGTGATTAATTTTTACAAAGGATATAATGATTTCTGATGATTTTATATTGAAAGTTGCAGTTTTTTGAACATATTTTTTTTAAATTAGGTAGGGAAATTTCGATTTTCAACTTGAACATAATATGATTTTCAAAACACAGTATTGAAAATAATATATTATTAATTTTACAAAATGCATTTAAAGAGCCTCTAGTTCCTGTATAGGAAATACTCATTTCATCTTTAAAGGGATAAGAAAGGTTTATAAACGGTGATATATATATATATTTTAGCCTCGCAGCCTGCAAGCTTATGAATGTTTCATTATAGATTTTATGATATAAAATATTGTACACACTAACAAGAGCGGATATTTTATGATCAGAATAAAATTGCCAATTCTTGTATATACATCGTACGCTTTATTGTTTACCTAGACGTATTAAAAAAAAAAAAAACGCCCCGTTGCTCACCCTTATTCATGAATAATGTCCTATATTATATCTATCATTATGGTATATATTTTAGGTCATTTTCTATTTCTATGTATAGTTACGTAAATCGTGCAATCTGAAAGATTGGTCATATGTTACCTTACTAAACCAGAAATTTAAAATTGTTGAAAATATCGATGTTCCTATATTGACGTGTAAAAATATAAGTAGTAGAATGCCAAATCGATCTTGAGATATTTCGTACCAGTATAACATGATATAAGACACAGCTTTCACAGAAAAGTACAAAATACTTAAAATAAGTCGACGGTGTCCAGCAGGAAATTTGACGATGCAGATGCCAGTTAATTCATTTAGTATCAATAGCGGCTTGATCGCATCATTGATATTTGTTATTTTTTTCATTTTAAAATATATTCAGAAATTAACAAAGAAGCACTTGATATGTTTTTAAAATATATTCAGAAATTAACAAAATTGCACTTGATATGTTTGCATTTATGCGAAGAACTGATCATAAGGTGGGGTAATTCCTCAGAAAATAGAACTTGTCGTGTTCTGCATTTAATAGATATCGAATTAGAGATCTCGTGAGACTTCAAAGAAATTAAATACACGCAGATAAATACTGAAGCTAGTTGAACGTTGTACTAAAAACTATTTGAATTAATCCAAAATTATGATTAATTTCTAAAAAATTGAATGCATTGAATTTTTGAAAAATGTAAGTTTTGAAATTTGTTTCGCGTATATACATATATAGCATTTTCTTACAAATAAATATATAATTATTAATCAAGTCTTATGTTTTCACGAATTAAAATAAGATATATTTTTATGGAATATTTTTCATAATTATAACATCAAAACATTCTAATTTAAAAAAAAAAAAAAAAAAAAAACGTAAAAATAATTGTTGATTATAACTTCGCAATTTGAGTGGTAATGTAGAATCATATTATGCTACCTTGTTATCATCGATGGCCGTTTGATCTCGAGGGATTGTGTTTTAAATATCGTAGAACTTCTCGATGGATAAAAATGATAATCTTTTTATAAATACTTACAGTGATCAACATGCACGAATAATCGAAGAATTGATGTCATATCATCTATATTTTACTATAAAAATAATTATGTCCAATAACGACTAATTTCGATACAACGACTATTCGTTATTAGTAATAGTATGAAAAAATAGAGTTTAAAAAAATGTCATGCTGTAGATTTTGGATCTTAAACTGCGAATTCGGAGTAGGTTCTTCTTTAGCTACAATTAAAAATAAAATAATTTAACCAAAATCTAAACTGTTTTTACTACCCAAATTCGTCCTCTCAGCCCTTTGCATTCCACGATTAACGTTGTACATATACACGTAAACTTTCGTATCCATGGGGGCAATAATTGTCGTTAGAAACGCGTACAAAGAGTGCAAGTCTGAAGAAATTCTGAAATCGAAGTAGAATACAGTGTTCACCACGCCCACATATCAGTGGAGTTTGCCTTGAACCCCTCAACGCCATATAGCAGGCCACGATAAGACCGTTCTAATCAGTACTTGCCACACTGAGACTGGACGAAAGTCTATTATTTACACTTACGTTATGGCGTATAATACTGGCAAGGTCGTCCTTGGCTGGGAACTTTGAAAAGAGTGCCTACATGCGTTCTTTACTGAAATTAGCTCTAATGTACTTCCAAAGCGTTAATGTACTATACTAATATATGAACCATTTATTCGCACACTTCGATACGGTCTGCGCAGAAATATCAGATGTAAATCATGGAGATTTTCTTGCGCCACATCAAAAGTTCGAAATGATCGGCTCAGCAACAATACAGATGATGATAGTGTAGTTATAAGTCATATATATATGTACCAAGCATAATATTTTATTCAATTTCGAATTATTAGGAGTATACATTCACTTATTCGAGATACATTATTAAATCGTGCGGCATGTATATTTTGAAGGACTGGTGAATTTAATAAGCTATTTTCACATCTGTCAGTTTTTGGGTTCGGAGCCCTAAAAGCCCGTAGACAATGAGTGTTTTATATAGTTTAGAGCTATTTATATATGTTACTGAGTTTGAACTGTAAAACTAAATGAGTGAATATAACCAATGTTGAGGCCTAAGTCTTTGCAAAAACTTACTAATGTAATATATATAGTATATAGTATGGTGACGATGTCATAACGCATAATTTCATCATTTGTGCAAAATTCCGGCTCTTCAAGGTATAACAATCGTCAATATATTGTTTTCGTCATCGTAGCCGTAAAGTACGCCTTTACGCCCACTAAGAGTAAAGTGAAACCAGCTCACAAAAACCCCCTCTGCCCAATCATACTACCATAATGCTCCCAATCATCTCCAAAGTAAATGCGCGTCTTTACTCACTATACGCCAAAAACTAATGTTCGCACGTAGGGCGTACGACTTGTGCACCCTAAATTTAAAATTAAAAAAAAAAACTATAAAAATTTAAAAACAAAAACGACCTATATAATATGTTCTAAAATTTGTCATGATGTTCATTTTCGCACAACGAAATCGGCTTGTTTAGTCACACACACACATATTTCACATTCTTGCGACATTCGCATTCCAAATAATACACACCACGCTTTCCTAAGGTCAAAGTAATTTGTTTATATCTCCTTAGATAATAGAAATTGCACATATTAGTTACAATGATTTTCGGACCCGTGAGACCTATCGCCCAGACAGCTGTTTGATCCAACATCTATAACACATGGGATAAATCAAATAGAAGAAAAAATAATCATCGCATATCCGTCTTCAACATGCATACAGTTGAGAATCTGTATCTGGGACGTTAAATCCAGAGTAAGTCTTATTGAGTCAATGGGAATAAAATTGCCACATACCTCAAGGCCGATACCTATAGTTTCGCACTATACTAATTGGTTGCGATACGGCGATACTATAATGGTCTCCCATGCGGCAAATGTTATTATTGTGTATATATAACTGCTTCCTGCCATATGGATGAAAATGAACTAATAGCAAACGATTGAATTAGACATCATTGTATTTGTATATGTAATAAATTAATCAATTGAGTAAAATGCTAGGAATACGTAATACTTTCTAAATACGAAATACCTGAATAAGTACAGGTAATATTATCAAAGGCGAATTATACTTAAATAATTATAAGGACCAAAGGTAAAATACATCCGGGAATAATGGATCACATATATAACTATATCTGAATCAAGATATGGTCATATACAGGGTGACCCAGTTAAAACAGCGCACCTGAATAATTCCTGAAAAAAGGGTTAAATGAAAAAATGTTTCATATGAAAGTTGGAGGGTTTCG
>JAPYZR010003477.1:0-15747 GCA_030522945.1 Trichopria nigra
TAAAATACGAATATATATTTACAATGCCTGTTTTATTTTCGCATATTCTCACATTTGTGGTAAGAAAACGGAAACAGAAATCAGAAATTTACAATAGTATAGTGAACCAAAGTATAGTCCGATTCAAAATGGCGGATAAAATAATAAAAAATATCACTTGAATTTCAAAAATCATCGTCACATCAATTTTTAAAAATGTTGAACATAATAAGACAACAACCGAAACAGTAGCGCACCATCAAAAATACACGGACATGGATTTTCAGAAATTTATTTATCGTTTTCTTCAACTACGACTTCGTTGATTTGAAATTTTCGCCAAGCCATCTTTGACGGTAAAGGGTTAAAAAAAGAAATAAATCATTTAATTTAGAATTCTGATGCATATAGATATGTATTGAAATATATTCAATTCTGCATCCATTTAAGTACACTTTCGATTACTGCGGGAAGTGTTTAGAATTTTTTTTATATTTTGAAAATTTCGCATTTAACATCCGACGAAGGTACGTCGTGAATAGATAAAATAATCAAGACGGAAAATCTAAATTTTTGAAAATTTAATGTATTTTGAACAACTAAGGGAAGTTATAATAAAAATGAGCCTTGCGTTTTAGAAGTCTGACTAAATATAACTGTTTCACTTACTACCTATGCACACAGGATTATGGGCGCGCGTGTATATATATATATATATATATATATATACGCACACACACACACACACACATATATATATATATATATGAATACTTTGTATTAATCGTTATTTAAAAAAAATAGTAATAAAAAATTACTAAGAAAAATCTAGGATACAAATTGATCTGAAACATCAATAAAAAATATATATATTAATTTGCATTGTAAAAAGTATAAATTTAATAAACAAACTAACATTTTTGGAAAATTTAACTCAATCATTTTCGCTTTAAATGTCTATATTCAAAGTGGTATTCTATCAACTAAGTAATTATAAAATCGATAGTATATAATTTTCATTTTAAATATTAAAAGATTTTTAACAACTATAAATTTCAAAATAATTCACGTTCATAATTTCTTGCTTTTTTATTATATATATAGTTAATCGCAGATTGACTGTCTCTTCCTGAAATAATTAAAATAAGTAACCTCCTACTATACGGTCGATTAATTTCCAAACTTTCCACAGTAATGTGCATGCAGTAAAATAATACTTAGGCGTTCGTGCGACTGAAAAAAAGACCTATATAAGTGAATTCAAGTACACAAAATATTTCCTTAGCCTTGACGCTTTCGCAGCATTAAAAATCGAGGATAAACAACAGGACGAAATACTCGTGATTAGTTTCATAAACGAACGTAACGTATAGAAGTGATTTACGTATACCTGTTAAAGTGACGCAATTGGCCGAAATCATTAGGGCGAATCGCGAAATCACGGAACATAAATCCAATTTTTAGGCTGGGTAACTTTTTAGGAGTATATCTGTGAATTTTCTTATCATTTTGCTTTTAATATTAAAAGTTTATCGATTTGATGTACACTTTGGTTTTTGCTTTGCTTGTGTCGGCTCTCCTGGTCGCAATTTTGAAAGTTTTAATTATCGAAAAATCGTACTTACTCTTTAATCAGCAATCCCGGGACCATACAACAGCTGTATGTATGAGTGCTTACACATGCATATATACACACATATAAATGTGTATAATACACTCAGGTATAAAAATTTGTCCCTGAGGATACTTCAAGTCTTCTCGGTCAAGCGTGTCTTTATATACGTGCTGCGCGCGAAAAAGGCGTCTTCGAAAAACGATAAAAAAAAAACACTTGAAGTTCGAATTTCGAAAAAAGGGTTTCAAGAGCGTATTCTACGGGAAATTTACAAACTTTTTATGAAAAGAAAAAATTGAATTTTTTGGTCTTTCTAACTGTATATCCCCCCTTAAGGATCAAACTTAATGCTCATAAAATTTCACAAAATTACCACAACTTTTTTTCCCTAATAATAAAATATATGTACAATTTTGAACAATTTTTAATTTCATGTTTATCAAATTGTAATGGTATACCATAATATAATACATTTTAATATTTTTTACAAAATATTATAATAGAAGTTATATTTAAAAATCAGTCGACCATCATAATTTATGACATGGCAAAGGCATTATGGATAAAAATGACGAATTTATTCAAAACAACAAATGAAATCATGCAGAAAGTTTATATGTCAATAATATTTAGAAAATTAGTTCTTAATTGCTTTTTTGATCAGAAGAAAGTCAACTCGTAAGAAATAACCAGGAAATGAATCACTAACCTTTTTTAACGATAAATATTCTATTCTCATTGTTAAAATTCATTTCGGAAAAAAAGTCGATTTATTTTCAAGAACGCTTCCAGAAATTGCATAATTTAAAATAAGGTTGCATTCTGCGGTACTCCAGAATTTAAAAGCTTATTAGGTTAACAAGCATATACAGTGACAATTTTATTTATCAGTGTCAAATTAAAATTTATACGTTTATTTTAGAAAATATTTTCAATTTTGGAGAAAAACGAGGGTCTCACTTTCGGTCATTGAATATCGAAAATTAGAATGTTTATTTGGAAAAACGAAGATTAAAAAAAATATTTATTTTTATTTATTTATGCGATCTATTAATCAACCTATGCATATAACAAATAAGATTTTTAACTTCAATTTTATAATAATTTTTTAATTATTCATTATCTACCACTAACTTTTCTTCTACAGACCCGGCTTTCAATATACCGTAAGCATTGGAACTTTTCTTTTATTCAATTTCTAAGTTTTCTTAATATTTTACGAATATTGATCAAGAATAGATTAAGAAGAACCTCGACCTTTTTTCAATTAAAAATATTTTTTGGAATTACAGTTTTCATTTTAACAAATATTAAATGAAAAAGTCTCGCAATGTAGAAAACCATGTCAAGATACAGAATTATATTGAAAGATCTTTAAAAAATGTCTGTATAAGGACCAAGCGAGATCTCCCAGTGGATTTAAATGGATTCAGAATTTAATGCATTTCAATACATTTCCATGCATCGGAATTCTATATTTTCACCTCAATTTGATTGATTTATAATTTTTTGTTTTATTTAAATGCATTTGAATGTAGTATTTTCAACATTTCTCAATTTTAAGAATTTCCTGTTTTTGGATTCAAATATTTCCAAAGCGATTCAGAAGTGTTCTCTACTTTACGAATTGTCAGATTTGATGGATTTGCATGCATTTATTTAGAAAATTAAATTATTTTTGGATGAAATCATTCGAAATGGACAAAATGCATTTTTATTCATTTCAATTCATTTTCGTTTCGATATACCCGAATAATAAAATAACGAAATTGTGTTTTACATTATTTTCAAGCAGGTATAATGCTCCCTATTTAGGTCTTATGTCATCGATACAATACGATTATATATATATATATATATATATATATATATATATATCGATAGATCGCATTTGACGTATTCGATTCCAGAGGGGATAAAAATTGCAGAATTCTGATAAAAAATTCCCGACATTCTATATAGTGCCAGAATGATCAAAACAATAAGTTCGCTCATGTTCATCATTATTATTTAAAAAAATGAATATTGAATGAACAGCATTTATTTCTTAGAGTAATATATTTCACTTTAACAGTACTAACATTTCACACTTTGTCGAGTGACTTCACTATATGTTTTGAAACGAACCGTAGAATTTACATTCCAAAATGAGTGAAATGTTACTCTTCAAGAGTTAAAATTCACTCTTTCAACTTAATTTTCATTCTTCACTTTCTAAATTTCTTGGATTGAAATTTCACTCGACAAAGAGTGATAATTGAGCTACTCTTGTAAAGGAGTGACATTTCACACTTTAAGATTGAAAATTCACTCTTTCGAAGAGTAACTCAATTTTCACCCTGTAACTGTGAAATTTCACTCCATGAAATTTAGAGAGTACAGAGTGAACTCCAAGAAATTTATCATCCCGAATTGAGAAATGGATATCAGACAAAACCTTCGAAATGCATCTTTAAAAATCGACAGGTAGTGCAATTAGTGATGAATGAAAACTTGTGCATTGCTAAGAGTTATGTCGAAATAAGTATTTGAAAGGAAGAGATATTTCTTTTGCAGACGCAACTCGTAGTTCGGGGCTAATAATAGACAGCAATCAGAGCTTATCAGCTCAGGTGTCGAAAAAAGTCCGTTTCGTATATGCACTGTTGCGTCAATGACATCCATTTTAATGAGTGATATTAGCGATGTGACTTAATTGTTTCTCTGCGCCTATATGATGTACGTACATGGACTGATCTTGGGTGAAGATATAGGACAAATTGTATTTGAGTGACGTACACATGTCTTGCTGTGTTGCAATTTAAGCAAATTTGTTTAAAGGGGGAGGGAGGGGGGGGGGGGGGGGTTTCGTATTTTGGCCCTAACTCGGTCAATTTGAAACGAAATTTGACGTACAACCTTTCATTTTATAGGTATTTTCAAGAGCTACAATTCATCTCGGGACGACCCTAACCTACAATCAATACTTAAAAAAAAATTTTTTTTTTTCAGTATTTTGCGTTTATCTCATTCCCGAACGATATAACGTGTTTTATAATTTTTTCGGTGAAAATGGAAAATTTTGGAAAAACTAATTGCACCGTTAGAAAGCTGAGGAAAAATGAACAAATTTCATATATAAAACTTTTAGTTTCGATACTTCAATCTGGAGTAAACACGAGTTGAACATGGATGGTTTTGACGCCGCGCTTGGAGAGTTGACGTGAAATGCCCCATATATATATATATATATATATATATAGTTTTATAATTTTCGTTGAACTCTATATAATGTTTTCAACTTCAGCAATATTATTAATGACCGTTTAGATTGATATTTAAGCATCAACAGAACGAAGCATACAATATCAAATCAAAGTTTTCACTCTTGATCGAAATGTACAAAAATAAATAATGAAAATGTAACTAAACATCACCGCCATTTAAAAAAAAAAACATCCGTCTGTTTTGTAGTAATTATTATAATAATGAGAGCTAAAGTATGCCTCAATTATGTGTTAAATCATTGCTTGTCGATAATTGGCAATACCTTCTCCGCGACGCGTTGTAATTATTGAGCGTTATCAGTTTTCCATAAATGCAGATAAGGAGTCGGCGGTATGATTTCTGCTACGGAAACGCGCACACGATGCGATCGGCCAGATCTATTGGAGGCGAAAACGACGGTCAAACATGTAGTAACGCGCGTTCTTTTTTTTTTTTTTTTACATTGTATACAATATAGTGGGAGGAGACAAGTGGCTTTTAGTCCTGTCGTCCGTTCCACAATCATTTCACCTTTGCGCGCCGACACAAGCGGGTCAAGTTTGCAAACCGTGGCACGTCGCGTTGATAAATAAATAAACAAATAAACAAACAAACGAACAAACAAACAATGTGTCACTTTTCTAAGAAAATTTCATATTAAATCAAAATTTCTAGACGACTTTTGTGCTTTAACGAGAGAGTGAGGCTAAACAAAATCGGAGATATCAATTTAATCTCGCGTATTTGAGAAATCCTGTCCTTCATCAAGTGGTTTCGGGCTGAAACATCATTTGTGTTGTAAAAATGAACGGAAAGTTTCGGACTTGAAGAAACATTTATTTTGAAGTCGGGAACTTGTTAAATTTTAAAGTTGTCTTTAAAAAAAAAATAAAAGTTGGTGAAATTGACGATAGCCCAAAGTTATAAGTGACGTTAAACGAGTCGTAAGAATGAACCAGATTTAAGATTGCACAACGTAAACGTCAGATATCAATTGAAACAAAATTCTTGCGAAAACATTTTTTTTAAAGTTTCATAATTCACGTGCATAAGGTGAGGTAATAACGCACATATACAATTGGTGTATGCAATTTGTGGAAGTGAAATAAGCGATAAAAGTCTCAGAATCGTTTATGCATTTTTTCTTTAAAGATTGTACAAAAGATTTTAGATAATTTTGTAAACATCGACGTCGTAACATAACAAATAAATAATATTAAGCAATACTCAATATACATATATATTTTTCGTATTTCACCGCACTTAAAAATATCTCTTATACTCATTTTTATCAAAAGTGAACGAAAAAGAACTGCAATTAGTAACTTGCAGGTAGTGTTAACGTAAAAAAAAAAAAAAAAAAAAACTTCAAAGAAGATAATCGAGTTTCAAAACTACGTAAAATTAACGAGCGTGAGAAAAAGAAGCTTTCGATAAAATCACTGCAATTGAATAGCAACTACGGAAGTACCTATAGAAGAAATTTACTCGCTAAAGCAACGTCAAGGACGATTTCGAACTTGATTTTCGATTTACCCGCAAGTCCAATGGTGTTATTGGAAAAACTGCCCAAAGCACGAGTTTCCTGACCTTCATTTATTTGGAATCACAAACGGTTCAGACGTAAGTGACACTGAGACTTTCGTACTTTGTTGTCCAAAGATTTCGAAATGATTTTACATGTCATTTTCATCCACAATTTCTTGTCCATATTAGCGACTAGTGTATATAGAATCGATCAACAATGTTAAGAAACAAATATTGTTTTCATATATTTTTTGTTTTATATTGAAATATAGATATGAGGATTATTCATTGATATTCCAAGGAGAATTGTTGAATAAGTTTTGTTTTTGAGGTCGGTAAGTTCGAATTTGGTGTTAGATTTTCGAAATTGCAAATGGCGGATCCAATGTGGACGTCAAAATTTTGAAAAATATTCAGAACGCGAAGAACCCGTTCGCACCCAGATTTTTTGCAACGAAATCTGGCGTCAAATTTTTGAAATTCAAAATGGCGGATTCAAAATGACGGTCAATATTTAGAAAAATGTGCAGAAATCGAGCAAATCGTTCACATACCTATATTTTATAAAATTGTTCAACTTAAAAATCACGTTTATTAAATTTTTTTGTAGTTTTGTACATTGATGGTTGAAGAAAGTGTACGTTTTCTTGCGATTTTAGTCTGAAAAAAAAAAACAGTAAAAAATATGCTCTTAAAATTTTCACGTTCTTTGACGTAAAATATATAATTTTCCAGAAGACATATTTCAATTTTTAAATAAGATTCTGAAAGAGCATACCCGAAAATATTAAGGAACAGGATTTTCGATCAAAATTCCCACTCCTTAATTAAAATAATAAGGGTTGAAAATGAGTGGATAAATCGAAGTTCTTGTCGTTAATAGAAAAAGGATTCAAAAATTCACGAATCTTGGAAATAACAATATGCGAGTATTCTTAAAAAAAATGCAGAAATGTGTAGGCATAAAATAAATATTATTAAAATAATATTTAGGCATAAACAAAGTTATACATTTTTAACTCATTTATTACACTTACAAATTACGATATTTTGAAAATTTTCCGTTTATAATACTATATGCAGAAAACTCGTATCTCTTTGTTTTTGATACCGGAAATTTGGTAGTACATCAGTGTGGAAAATATGAACTTCCAACACTGATTTTGGTATCGGAAACGCACGTACTACAGTAAGAAAAGTGTCGTTCGTTATACTTGTGCGCCACATTTCTTTTATGGAAATGTGCTGATTTCATGCACCAATTTATTAGTTTAACTTAATTTTAGTTTTTATTAATTTAACGTATGTATTATTAATTAATTATGATGAATGAAAAGAAAAAATACAGTAGTAGTAATTACCGTTTAGAATTTAATTGTGATAATTTATACGTTTCAATATTTATATCGAAACTTTTAAAGTATTTTCAGATTTCATATTTTGATTACAATACATTTTTAATACGCTCATCCTGGAATATCGAATTAAATTTGTGATATCAGGTGGAATTAAGAATTTCATTGTTCTAACCCTAGTAGAAAATGAGTCCAGTTTTTGGCTAGTTTCTGTCCAGTTTGCTTTTTTCCCATGTTAAAGGTATAGGATAACTGGGCAGTCAAACAGAAAATTGGACAGATTTCTACCAGGGAAGATTTGTTTTCCATTGATAATATAATTATAACATGCCAGACCATTGTTGGTCATTTCTTAAATTCAATTTTATTGATATTTCATATTGAGAAAATGAAAATTGTTGAAAAATTATTTCCCTCTTTATTTTTTACATTATAAATTTTTAAGAAATTTTTGTTATATTCAAGACTCGCTTCGATTCTTGAATCACATATAAAATGAAGTTTTAGTGTCATTTTAATGATACTAAAGTTTCATTTTAGTATATTTTCCTCGAAAATATACAATAGGAATTCAATCAAATAAGAAATTTTCTAGTTTACCAAATAATATACAGTTTAAGAAAAGTGAATACGTGAAATGCAGGTATTGGAAGAAAATATTGCATTGCACTTTACGATTTGAAACGAATTTGATAATGGTATCGTTGGAGAAAGATAGAATTATTGACTATAATAAAATTCAAAACTAGAAAAAATCATTTGTTTTGTTTACGATCAAACTATGCCAAAAAAACGGATGTGAAAAACTGTTTAAAAATTGGATTTTATAAAGAAAGATGGTTTATTTGACGGGGAATCGTTGAAAAAACGACAATTTCCTAATATTTATAGCCGCGAGAAATTGAATTTTGAAACATTTGAATATACTGATAAGCTAGAAAAAATCTCTTTATTGAAAATATAAAAACGTCATTCATTAAAATCTTTCTATTATATTTGAACAATTTTTAAAGAATATTTCAATTTTAAATAAGAGTAAAAAAAAATTACTTTTGACAGTTTTAAAGCCTGGGAATGTTACTTATTCATTTTTTTTCAATGGTGCCCTTAATAATAATAAAATTTTAAATCTTTAAAGTGTAACGACTAAAATTCTTTAATATATATGTGTTAATGCAATTTTGAATATATTCTCTTGGATAATATAAAAATATTTACAATTTTTTACATTTATTATTTTTGTTACTTTCAAAATATTTGTTTATTTTATGTAAGTGTACACAATTTCAGTACATTTCTTCATTTCAATTTTTAATTATTTATCAATATTATTTTCAAAGATTTAAAAAATGTTGATATATAGTCACACTTTTACGCACTCGTTGCATAAAATACTATTGTACATTTTGATGTATAGAAGTTGAGCTTTTCGCAATGAGCACAACTGTTATTTTAATCGAGTCAATTCGAAATTGCGAGAAACACAAAATATGCTTTAAAAAAAAAAAATGATAAAAAAATTGATGCCCAACACATACATTGATATGAAAAAATAACAATACTCTCTTCTTTTATTGATTTGCTAATCTGTATTTGGCGAAGGTTCGATGCAATCAGATCAAGATCAAACTGTTTAATTAATGATTTAATGCATTTCAACGTTTCGGCCTCGTGTGAACTTTCTTCTCGAGGTGTGATAAAATGATTAGTATACGCGGACAGAGCAATAATTTAATTAATCAAAATACAATTGTAAATGTTTTGTGTCCCGTTCAAATTTTGGAAATTATAATATTCGACTTCAATTAAAACTGTAAGTATAAAAAACGAAAGTTAGAAAATAGCAACTATGTAAATATATAATTAATCGAAGGTTTTTCCCCTTTATAAATTATAATCGTATTGTGTATTGCCCATCACTGCTTTTCAAAGTTTTCAAAGTTTATACAGAAACATATTCAGACTTCAGAGACCTCTATACACCGGAATAATAAATATTCACTCAAAATATAATTTTTGTTGTAATTACGAATTTATTCAAGTTACATAATAAGTAACAATTAATAATTTCCTAATAGCTAAGTGAAACCCAACCCCCTTTCACTTCGACAGCCCCTATATTATATTATAGCATATCACTTAATTATATTATATGACATTTTCTCGTTTTCCATGTCTCAAAACATAAATAATTTAATTGTCATTATTTATATTTTGCTTTATTATTATTGTCTTGTTTATTTACTATTTGCTCGCTTTTTTCATTAATGTCGATAACTTTAAAAAATAATTATAATTTTATTTTCTCTCGTAGTAATCAATTTATTCATATATTTTTAGCCATTTTAGCAACCATTTTTGTATTTTTACCTTTTCAAACTCGTCGCTGGTTTCCCCCATTTTTCTAAGCTAAACATTTATTTAATTATTATTATCAACTGCACCATCACCAAAATTATATCGCAGTAGACAACACGCTATTTGGCATTATTGATACAGAAAAATGAAAGTAAAATGATAGTACGTTTCAACCGAGGCCGTGGGGTGGTGCTACTGAGCCAATAACTTTAGGTTGTGGCGTATAACGCGATGTAAGTGCTATATCCACTCATCATGAAATAAAAGTCGAAAATCAATGATAGTCTTGACCAATATATGAGAAAAATTAAGAATGAAGTAACTTTGTTCACTGTTAATAATGAAGCGAAACGTAGAAGACTTATTTATCAAAACTTTCCAATTAGAAGATCCTTTGTACAACTTTTTTTAATAGTTGTAATACATGATTTTTGATAAAAGATAGGTACAACTTCACAATGAAAAAATTTAGAACCTTATTTTTAACAGACCAAATGATAAATTTACTTTAAAAAGTTTTATGTTGGAAAGAAATTTAGCAAAATTAAATTAACGTTCAGAATTTTTTATATATAGAAAAGCTTAATTTTCTACGAAGCCAATACTGAATAGATGGGAAGAGTTTCTTAAAATTAAAATGATTTCCTTTTTTTTCTTTCAAAAACATTGCGATTTTTCACTAAATAACTGTCATCCACTTTTCAGGCATAAACATCCGGTCTTTTTTATTGAAGTAACATCTTTGAAAGGACATTTTTTGAAGTAAGATTTGTTCCATTAATATTGGCGATTAAAGAAATTACATTTTATTAATTAATCATTAATAATTTTGTTCTGCGACAGGTTGGAAAATAATAAGTAACAAGGTTTTCTTGATACAATCATAATTTTTTTTTCGTCTTTATTTTAATTATTACGTAACAACGCCACGAAATAAATCATTAAAAATAATTGCTTTTAATCAATGTTATTATTGAAATTATTTTTGAGAATTTATTATTTTCGAAATGTTCATCTTTTTAAATTAAATTCTATATAGACTCGTAAAATTAATTCGTGTCAGTCTTGAAAGAGTTCTTCACTCTTAAATTTACTTTCGCACGTCGCAGAAAATTTAGATCATGCGGTAGAATATCGATTAACACATACCCGAATACGTAATACAAATTGCACTACTTCAATTGTAATTGATAAAAAAGGGGAAGGTGTAAAAAACCGAGCATCATGACAGCGTAGTTACTATTTGTCGAGTGACTTATTTCACATAATTTATTTCACGCAAAAACATAAATTATATACGCCAATGAAACGATATGAGTATTATACTTTACAGAATAATGTTCATTCCAAGAATCCTTTGAATACAATTCTATTTTCTTTCGTTATAATTAATTCCTTATACATTTTTTGGTAAAGATAAATTTTTCAGTCACCCACTCACTCGAGAGCAAATCAAATCAATCCTAAAATGAAAGTTTCTCTTTTACCAAGCATATAATATAGTTCAATTGTCACTTGGTAAAATTTACGCAATATATTTTGGCAAAATTACTTTAACCTCACTTTTTACAATGTTTTTGCCTGAATCACAAAAAAATAATGCACTGTTTTCAAGCCCATTAATTTTGATGATATCACAATCATAGTTCGATTCGGGATCAATTTTCTTGTATACATATATATACATTTTGTTACAAATTAAATTAAAAAGAAAACACGTTTTTACGTATTTTTGTTTACAAAATGACCGATATTTTTTAATTTGTTAATATATATACTTAAAATGGTAAAAATCACGTTATTAGAATTTTTACCTTCAAAATATAAGTTAATACTAAACTCAAACATTCATAAATTTTGTTGGATCGCTATAATTACAAATCTTTTACCAGATTTTCAAAATTCAAAATGTCAGAGCCAATATGGTGGATAAAATGTTGAAGAATTGTCCATTTCATGAACAAATGAAATATGAAAGTATATCAGAGTTTATAGGAAAAAAGAATTAAAATATAACAACTTCCATATTTTGAAAGTACAAATTCTAATAAGAACACACCCGGAAACATAAGAAAATTGATGCCAAGTCCAACTGATCGTGATTTCATTAAAATTAATGGACTTAAAATCAGTGTAATGTTTTTTATGATTCCGGATTATAATTGGCCACTATTATATTCAAACCTAACCTGTACATAAGATATATGTAGGTATTTATTTACTGACATTGTTTTAAAAATTCAAGAATGAAAATGTCCAAATTTATGATTATTTCCTAATTAGTGATTTATATTATTTCTTTTATATGTTTATCAAATATTTAAAAGAGATAAGTGACAAATATCGGTATGCAGTCGATAAGTAGGTACATTTACATTAATATTCAGACAAAATACTTTTAAGTACTTGTCATTATCGTAAATATGCAGAATTACACCTATATACGTGCGGTAATTAACTCTACAATTGCGGATATCTGGGATTCGAGGGAATGTACTCGAAGTTTCAGTATTGCGTTATTGACCTTCCTATTTCCGTTCTCCATGACGGACTTCCGTAACGATCGGAAAAAGTGAATTGTTCGATTCTTTCTGATTTTTATATTGTCACTCTAGCGAAATGGTGTTGTAACATTCTAGTGCCAGTTTATATCCCGGCAAATCCATACATCTTTTAACTTTTTTGTTATGTACACCAAGCACAAACAGTTTCATCCAAATCAAGTGAATTTTAAGTATTTTTGTTCGTCATATTAAATACGCCATTTTAAATATAAACATTTTTACTTGTGATTCATGATCTGCAACTTTAAACACCTCCAAGTTGCATCCGATTGATGTTAAATATCAGATGAATGATGTTTGCCGTCCACGGTTTACACGAAGTAATATTTCGCATGTTGAAAAATGAACGAACAATTGCAGCAAAAACTTTTATCAAAACGTACTTTTGTATGGCGGTAAAAATGGCCATACTATATATTAGAAAATACTCGATGCAAATTTTGAAATGAAACGATCATCAGATGAATATCCTCGGTTTCACAGTACATGTATATTAATTGCCCTGCAATCAGTTTTAATCACTTTTCCGTCATGGGGTGATGATGGATCTGTACGATAAAGAAGAAACTGTTTTTATCCGAGGTTTTGAAAAAAAAAACTGATGAATTTTAAACGAGACTTCAAAAGCATCGTCGCGTTAGATCGACATAGGTTCCTGATATTATTCGCTATACGGTTATCAGGCAAGGTGAACTTCTTCATTGTAATAACTTCTTTTTTATCGAACACGCGACTTACCGTAACCGGTAGTGATCACTGAACACGTCAAACATATGCAATTCATAAATTTGTATCTAAGCCTTTCCCGCGATTAATTAGTGATAAGCCGCCCGGATAGTCGGGCAATATTTCATTTTTATTATAATATGATTTCGTAAAACGTATAGATTGATCATTTTAAAGCGTGCATTATTAAGTCGATTGCAATGGCGTGGCGATATTCACTAATGTCGTCAGTCAGACTTTAACGAGCTCATATAGTCGTAAAGTTATTGAACTGACGGAAACATTTGCATTTATTTATTTTTTAATTGCGGAAACGATTATTTTATATTTATTTCTTAACTTTTACAGACATTTTGAAAGAAATAAATTTTAATTCGTTGCAATTCATTCAAAAAATTACCCATAAAATCAAATTAATCCAAAACTGTCACAAACAGTACATCTGACACGGGATGACCTCAAGAGTTCCCCAAGACGTCCAAATGTCCACTTTTTTCATCTTTTCAACATCGTTACGATATATTCGGAACTAATGATGTCCGGAGGACAGTGAGAAAAAAGAACCATAATAAGAAAAGCGGACATTTGGACGTCCAGAGTCAGACATGCTGTTTGGATCAAATGTTTCTAGTCTTCGTAAGTATATAAAAGATATTGAAAATAATTTTATTCTAGTTTGAAAAATTCGTCCAATATATTCACTCCAAAAGAAGTTTGCGCCTTCGGCGATAAGCTTTAATTGTTTTAATTGCGGAAATAAATCACCATACGTGATTATAAATAGCACCCAGCAGTATGTCAACATAACCTCAAAAACAAGGTTACAAGGTTAGATTGAAAAAAAGCGGTAATACTCGCAATGTGGAGAAAAAACAACTTGTTTAATCGGAGCAACAGATAATCAGATTTCGATCAGATCAGGCTCTGTTTGCCTCGTTTAACGCACGTCACGGTAAATAAGTGAGAACTGGAATTCGAACTTAATCGAAAACTTTAATGAATATCATTTTTCTCGAGACAATTCACTTGTAGAAAGTGATCATGAATGTTAAGAATATATATTTTCTTATTGGATGTCGGGGCCTAACAGAGCTACCGTGCGGTGAAAAGGTATATAGTCGATTTTTATTCGAAATGAAAAAAAAGGCAGATAAAAAGATTCGATATACATCTGCCTTTTTTTTTTTTTAAGGACAGGTAAAGCAGCAGAAAACAATTCTGTTTAAAATCTGAAATGGATTTCTATCAGCTCTGACGTCGTCTATCAATTCAATGTATGTCACGTTTGAAATATGTGTGTTAAGGTCGGATTCTCACTCTTGTCAGCACTGCAATGTCCGCCTCGATCTAGAAAACATTCTTTTCCCCACTGCGCATCCAGTTGAAGATGTTTGATAATTTGGCCAGTATAGGAATAAAGCAATTTCATACAATGTATATGACAAATATATTACATCCACATTATTACAAAGACAAATCAATTAGATCATAATTCTTGGGAAGATAAAAAATACGTCAAAAATGTCAGTCAAAAAATTAAAAACATATATATATATATATATATACAAAGGAGTAACATCAAGAGTTTATGGCGTACCAAAGATACGCAAAGATAAATACACTATATTAATTATCATTTCGACAACAAATTCTTTCATATACATTTCTATAGGCTCAGTTCTCTCTTCGATTTTAGCAAAAACACCAAGACATGCCAAAGGTACTAGGGAATTTCTGAATAAAGCAAAGTATTATCAAATATTATTCATCGATTATTTATTTTCAAATTTGAAAATATTGCCTACAAACGAATTTTCGGAGTTCACGTGGGATTATTACTCATAGATCGCCGACATCGTAATTTATTGAAGATATCCTCACCTCAAAACTATCCTTAAAAGTACCATTTCTTACGTGATTGACATTTTCATAAGTACACCATCATGTGAATTTTTAGATAAAATAAAAGTTTTTCAAGTGCCTTAAAAAAATTAATGGCGCATGGAAAACAGGATCACCTTTACATTTATAGAAAAAGAAAACACTGCGACTTTCTAGATATATTTTTTATTAAAGATCCTAACGGAAAATTAAAAATAGATCAGTGCTACATTTTCAGGTAGATCATCCAATATTAGCCAAAATTAGTACAGCTTATGAGAAAAAAGAATTTAAACTTGGTCAAAACAATGTTGAAAAATAATGGATAACCTGAATATGTCACATTACATCAAAAATAGAACACATAAAATATATATTACTCTGTAACACAAATCTTCATAAGAAAACTAGGGGCTTCGCCCCTGCGGCCTCCGGCCGCCAACCCCACCAAGGGGCTCCGCCCCCTGGACCCCCGGCTCGCTTCGCTCGCAAGATT
>JAPYZR010003478.1:0-27813 GCA_030522945.1 Trichopria nigra
CACAATCACTGTTATGTAACTGTGCCAATTTTGAGGCGACATTTTAATGTAACTGTTACATAATTGTGACATAACTTCTGTGATTGTTTGCTGGGGAGGGAATGTCTGAATACAAACTTTTGTTGAGCCAGTCGATTTAGTGGGGTGGACCGTATACCTACGAGGAGAAAAGTTTCGAATGATTGTATTGTGGAAAACTGCAACCGTGCGGTACATTCATATGTTTTCGTACTTTTTCGCCATGATCCCATATTGCATTGCCTTGAGACCCACCGATAAATACGATGGAATCTTATAGTAAAACTCTATGAAACGACTCCATACTATATTCATCAGTCATGTCTCTCCACCTATGGACAATATAGTTAAACAACGTGTGAAGATGAGTTTTGTTAATGAAACTTCCGCCAATTTAAGTCTTTTCTACAAACGGGAATGTGAGTAAAATAATAAGAGAAATAAGCGTGTTTACATTATTTAGGGTGAAAGAGACACAATTGCGATGATAGAAAGGGGACAGAAGGTGCAAGTACAAGTATTCACACACTCCCTTCTGCTGGATGTGCGTAACTTCGCATTCCGACGCACTTGACCCAGCCAGGAGTATTAACCCGTCAGTGAACGAGGGCTGCAAAGGACGCACTCTTAAAATGTTATGATGTGGAACTCGTGATTTCATGGAACATTGAGCCACTATTTCACTAAATAGCCGGGCGAGGGGTAGACACTCGGCGTTATAACTGAAATCATTATCAATTATATAGAGGCGTTTGTTTATCACTATTTGAAATGTGAAAAATGCAACCTCGAAATTTTGTTAGGAAACCTAGAGATTTTTAATTTTTTTTTTTAATTGATTAAGATAGCGCATTGATGGGATACATGCGTTTGCCATTTATAACGTATTTTGAAACCACGTTTTTCCATCTGCGAATCCTTAAAACGTCTTCCTTTGGCGACGTAAAACAATCGCTCGGACCAAATAGATGGTAGTTGTATATAGTTGAGTCAATGCATAGCCCTGCACCGACTCAACTGTATGCACACAATTATACAGACAACTACTGTGTGGCTCTCATTAAACGACGCCAACAAATTCGATTACTTCTGGTTCCAAATTTTGCCGCTCGGTAAACGGCACCAAGCTCCAACGACGGGTTGTAGCCACCGTCGCTCTATCGGCCACTCTCACGGCGCAACCCTCCTTTTCTCTCCCGGCAACGAGGTCGAAGGGACGAGGGACGAGAACATACTCGAGACCATTTTCCTCAGGACGGGGCACTCGGATACTCGAACGAATTTATTTTACGACTAAACAGAAAATTAGTGAATGTTTCGGTTTGCGGTGTTTAGGCCTTTACTCCCCTCTCCGATTTGCTCGTCGGCAAAGTTAGGGAATTACGGGGTTCGAACGGCTTAGCGGCGTATCGCTACCGATTTCGAAATTAATCGAGTCGAAAGGGGATAGGAGTTTCCCGCAAATTGCGCATGCACTGAGAACAACATTGTTTTGCGTAAAAAAAGACATTAGTGTTTTCATTTCTTCGGTAGTTCTTTTTAACGTCTGTTTTTTTTTTTCTTAATCTCGCCTGTCAATTGGGAGATTCAGTCACTAGGAGCATAGAATATTCGACCATGTTAAATTGAGATTTGTAATTTAATTTTCGGGCCGAGTACTTTTTTTCAAAGGGTTACTACGTAACCTCGTAGGGAAAAAGCACAATGGTCCCCCGTCCTCTTCCCGATTGCGCTCGTCGACCATAGCTGTAATGGTTATGTTCGTCATTATCGCCTTGTCCTATTAAGCTCGTGTTACGTAGCGAAAGGACCAAAACACCCTCGTTGGCCAGAGGAACATAGTTAGCGAGCTTTCATGATAAACACCGTCGTCGCGCATAAATTACAGAGCAAACGTTCTAATCCATTGAACAATTAATCATAGTTTTTTTCGGCGTAAATGTAGTAATAAAACACTTCATACTTTGAGTACAGAGTTTCGTATAATTTGTGCAAATGTAATATCACAACTACAAAAGCTTAGAAAAAAAAAGAAACCCATCAAATGGATTTTCATGTCGTACTTTTCGACGTAAATTATAAGATGTCTTAAAAAGTAGGAAAGTTTATAAGCAGAAAGTGACTGCAGTCGCGTGAAAGCCCTCGCCAATGCGCTGTTTGCGAAAAGTTTAATGACTTTTTGTTAATTAACGCCGAACCGTATAAGCTTAGTACCGGAACGGTCACTTGGCCGTACCATTCTACCCTCCCCACTGGACATCGAATGAGTGCGGGACCCGCGTGTTTGCCATTTGCCATTTGCGTATACGCGAAATACCGAGGCGCACGCGAAACAATTTGCCAGTCGATAAATTTTTATAGAAGGGCGAAAACGTCGCTACGGAGTGCAGGGCGGTCACCGCCGGGGTGTGCAGGGGACTGATCTCCCGCCGAAACGGAATTGAATCGATGTATTTATGTACCGTTTACAGACGGGAAGGGTTAGAGGGACACTCGTGTAATTGCACTATCATTGTCTGCTGCACTAGCACACGCTGAATATCCAGTCCACTGGTGGCGTGTAGACCCCCTACCTCTATAACGAGCATTTTTCGCCCTTCGGTCCGTAAGCCCGTTTCACCGTACAGTCGACGACAAACGTAGTACGTAAATAAGTTTGATTTTTATCGTTGGTCGGTCCATTCATCGTGTTTGGTAGCTCATGAATTCAATTATGTTACGTTATAAACGTACAATTACCGAATCATTCGACTTGAATGCTTTAGACCAGTCCAATGTTTTCAAGATTGAAGATCGCAAATAAAATATTGCGAAATGCTTTAATATTCTTTTAAAATAGTTAATTCTTTATAAGAATTTACTATAATTGATCGCGCGATACATCGTCTCGTAGAATCCATTATTTCTCAGCAGTAGCATTAGCCAAAGATATTCCAGTTTTATCATCAACTTCAGTTCTATGCACATTACTCTTCGTGTTTTCGTAAAATTTTTGAAATAATTTCTCCACAGTCATCCTCGTAATTAGGTCGATATTTATCGTTAACAATTAACAATGGTCATTAAGATCGTTATCATATTTTATTAATAGAAATTTTAATTTGCAATCATATCGTTGCATATCATATCAGATACGTTTTATACTTGCTTTAGTTGTATATTTAGAGAGGCTCACGTAAATTCTTCATAAATATGCTCGCGTATAAAGTCGTTTAATTCATGGCCGAGCAACGGAATACAGGCAACGCGTATCGCGAAGAGCAGCTCGACTCTCCGACGTGCAGTCAAAAGGATGGGTAGAACACGGGATCGTTTCTCGTTCGAGAAATACCGAGAGACGGAACGTTGGAAACGGGAAGGAAATACAGGACGAGGTGAAAGAGAGAAGACGGTGGAAAGGGGTAAGTGGAGGAAGGCTCGAAGGTGGAGGCAGTGGAACCCAGGGGGTTGAAGAGGCAATATAGGAGAAAGCTTATTATTGGAGTTCGCCGCTCGCGTTGGTAGAAGAGAACAAAATACAGGCGAGCAGTGATTGCTGTTTCCAATTGAACCTCCGCTATGCGCCGGGCTTGCACGCTCCACCTGAATGAACGAGCTAGCGGAAAATAATCAAGCAACGCCTGGAGCGACTATCCCAGCTCTTCGTGTCCCCAGCAACGCATGTATCGAGTCTCTTAGGATGTACAAGAGTCTTGCTTCTTGTTTCCATCGTCTATATTATTTTACTATATCCCTTAGTACTGAAAGGGTGCCTCAGTCATTTTATACATTCTTGCTTGGCATAGACTCGATAATCTTGTCGTAAAGTCTAAAAACGACAACTACGAAGTTTCGATGGTATTTTAAAATTGTACTCACAAACAAGATTAGGAAATCAAGACAGTATTCGTGGTTATGATACATTAAGGGGTAGTTAACGTACGTGGCGATGATTTTTTTTTTTTTTTTTAATTTGCATCCTTAAGATGTTGCGAGTAAGGATAATTTTACATCTGAAGTATTTTATAAGCTGCAGCTTGTTGAGCGGAACAGGTAGCCGTCCCTTTGTGGTGTGATATTTATTGATCCTGAGATCGTTCTTCAACGTATTATATTGAGGAAGAAGAGCCTTATGGTGTTGAACCGATGATTACATTCAAAAACCAACATTAAATATTGCTAAAAATATAGGGTTGTTTAGACCGTATATACTTAATGAAGTTAATGCTTTCTCTTTTCTTCTTGTCCTCTTGTCTCTATCGTTCTGTAATCTAGGATTTATCCTGGAAAATATAATTACTAATCAAAGAGCGTCAGTCATTATTTCTTTCCTGTGATAGACCATTCTTTGTCCTGATACAAAATGGTATTACCGTTATTGTTAAGATAATTACAATAATCTGCTTGTCGCTAATTACAATAATAATTTTCATCTCAATTTTACGAACATTTCATTGGTTGATTGCAAATTCCTTAAGTGGCCTCGAATAAGAAGGCGTTTGTCGAGTGACAGGGTAGAAGTTGTATTTCCCTGCACTGCCAAAAGAGAGTAGAGTGTAGCAAAAGGGGTACTCGTTCGTTGCAGTGCTGCAACTAATGAGACATAGCTAAAGGGCACAGAGCGGGAGCATATACGAAGGGCGGTCGGCGATACACTTAACCCGAGACTCGCTGCAGACTTCACGAGACAGACGGTTATGACGGTGGTGTCGAGAAAAGTAAAGAGAAAGACAAGAAGAGAAAGAGAGACAGCGATAGGGAGGAGGCACAATTAAAACTGACGCTCCTAATGGCAAGTCAAACGCCGACGGGGTCGAGAGATTCTTGACTTTCCAATGAAGCGATTGTTTCATATTCCTTCGCGATCCTCCCCCAGTCAACCCCGCACCCACTATCACTCGTCTCGTCCTCCCTTTCGTATCGCGATTCTAGGTTGATTTTGACATATGAGCTAACGCTGCAATCGAAGAAAGACAAATTTGAAGAAAATAGGATAGAAATAGTATAGCAGCAAATATCTTTTACATGTTAGCTATTTATAATGGCTACTCTGCACATGCAGGCTGTCTTGTGGCTTTCTTACACGTGAAAACGCTACACAACAATCTCAAGTGTTGTACAGTAAGAATATAAAGTGAATACGTGGAAAGGAAAATTATATTCAAACAAAAACAAACAAACAAACAAAAATGGAAATTCTTGGAAGTTTGCACAACAAAGCGTTTGCAACTGCGCAATTTAGCGCAGCCGCATTTTTTAATTGTAAGGGTATCGCTTTTGTAGTTTCTCGTAATAACCTCCTCGCCCAGTCCAAACCATTAGTCACGGCAGATGAAGTAGTTAGAATTTTCTTCTCGTTCCCTTGCTTGTTTTCTTTCACTGCCTCTCGCAGGTTCATCTCATCACCACGGGAAAAGCTTGTGCAGCCTATCCGGCAAACATTTGCAAATCTTTCGTCTCATACTAGGCTAGCCGTATGAACGAAAAGCGCAGGTTTGCAGCCATGTACGATTCCATCGCCGACAAACGCGTCGTAGTCGTTCTCCAAGGAACTTTTTTTTTCACTTGTTTTTTCGTTCAGTTCAGCATCTCCTCGGCATAGGTCGACATTCGCCGACTAATGAGCAGCAATCCTCGAGGTAACTGCGGGAGCACGCGCAACGACTGCAATGCGCCTAATAATTACCACTGCCGAAAGGCGATCGCGCAAACGTGTTTGTGTGTGAGACTTTAGTTTCAAAATCGATGAGTGATATTCAACATTTTCATATGTCGTTTTAAATAATATTGTAATGAAACAAGAGATACCAGATCACCGAAGTTGGCATATACATTTCACGTGGAAGCTTAAAGGATTAATCTTGGAGACACTTTTTATAGTATATAATTCATAAACATGAATGTATAAATGTAAATATTTGAAAAGATGTTAGAAGACAAGGGAATTACTACTCTCAATATATTATAATAAAATCAACTCGCTACTATTTTTATGCGAATAATGCGATCCAGTTGATGCTTGGCTTTATTGCTACAGGAACAAGACTGGCGTTACCTTTGACTATCAGTTTGAGTACGTGGCATGCTTATATTTAACAAGCTTTCGCGTATTGTGAGGGACCTACTTAAAAGGAAACCAAAAATGAGGGCAAGTAGCCGGGAGTAGTAGGAGTCGGTTCAGCCGAGACGCTACAGTGGCTGGGCGGCGGCGCTTCAAGCAAGGGTAGATGACAAGGTGTGAGAATCAGCGGGATCAACGTGACACCTCGGGGCGCCCTCGTATCGTGCCTCTTTTTGAAGCACGAGAGTCGTGCAAACAATAACAAACAGTACTAATGAGACACTTCAATACACGCAGGAGTAACATCACGTCTCGTGTATGGATTTCGTCGCGCTATCATTACGGTCAATTTCCAACAATTAACTCGACATAAGGCCTGCAGAAATGTTCAGTCAGTCCACTAAGGAACTTACGGGTTATTTGCGCGTATGTTATGCTGCTCATTACCCAGTTTTGATTGGATACTATTTACTCACTTATTTCTACGGCCATCATTTGGAGAAGTGACTGGCGAATTAATAAAAAAAATTTCCCTCTTTAGGGGACGGGAAGTCGGTAGGTTTTCTCGAAGGAAAAAGCAACTAATTGGTTTCCGGAAGATGAGACTCGCAGCAAACAAGCCTGCTAGATAGATGGCAGTGGAGGAGGTGAAGGTGGAACGAAGAGAAGATCTTCTAGTATCTAGAATTCTGGAGCATGCCGTAGCTACATCGAGTCGAGTGTGTGCCGTGCTGTATGGCTCGGAAAAGATAGTTGGAGTACTTCAAAGATAAAAGGGTACACATTTCTTTTTTTAGCAGCTGCAAACGAAGAAATTAGAGCTTGTCCGATTTGCCCGGAATTGCGCGATATGTATCGCTGACTCGATTTATCCAGCATTAATCAATGTTGATCGACACTTAACGCTAAATGGCATTGATATATCACATGATTACTATTTGATGTGTGACATTTGATACCACTAAATCATTTATGGGATCTTGAACATCGTTTCGACAAAAACGCAACGTCAGTCATAACCTCGCTAATCGCTCTATGAACTTGTCTAACGATGACGAGAAATAAAGGAAGACGCTGATGGAGAAACGATGATCGACATCGGTAATTCATTGTTACTGGCTAGGCAGCAATTTAATACAATTTATTGCGAGAAGTAGCTGCGCATTATGGATCGCTTAATACGGATAGACTTAACAATACACAAAAGCGTCTCTGCATCGGGTGTACCGAAGAGGGCGCGAGGGTAGGAGTTAATAGGACCTCATTGTTACGGGGAGGAAATTCGATAATCGCTCGACACACACCGAAGTGCGAGAGGCAGGGGAAAGAGGAGTGAGAAGAGAGAGAGCGAGACGATCAGAAGATGGTGGGTGCAAGAACGAACCTTGGAGAGAACTTTGACTAAACGTTAGCACGCTTCCTTAACCTCCCATTAATCAATATTATATCGCCCAAAACGCTCCTTTGTTTATTGACTGAGCCCTAATAGGTTTTCAGCGACCTGTCACTTTATTCTTTGACGAGGCAAAAACAAGACTGGCAACACTAGTAGTTTCTCCCCCGATCAAAGCATTAATTCCGTGTTTAGTAAATATTAACGTCGTAATTAAAGTATGTAAACGTCGCGTGTAGGGATGATAAATATTGGATCTTGGCACGATAACACTCTCAAATGAATATTTACGAATATTATTTTCAGATTTGCATACGTTATAATAGTGCAATTTTATTTCATATGACGCTGATGTTTTTACTTTTTGGTAAAATGTTAATACCCCGATTATATTATCCAAATAATCACGCAAGGACTAATCATAACGCAAGTAATAAGCCACTCCCATTACAAATTCTGAACGTGGAAAAATCAGATCTTGACCCTAGGAGAAAATGACACTAGTTTATGTAACTTTTTTCTGGACTCCAGGGGCCAGAAAAAAATATTCAAAATGTGGGGTAATTTTCTACAAGCGAAACAGTTTCATTAAATCTAATTTTACATCTTGAAAAACAATCACTTCTAATAAAATAAAATGAAGGACATATATCCCGCCCTCTATATCATTTCATCTTTCGGATATTTCACTTGTTGGGATATGTTACCTACTGGACACTTCACTTTCCAGATTATTTCTCAGGATACTAGGGGAGAAGAAGTAAACCCCTTCACAAATAGGGACTAACAAAATTTGAAGAGTAAAGTGTTAAGGAAGGTGAAGCGTCCTGGAAGGTGAAGTGCCCCGAAAGATGAAATGGCGGAAGGTAAAGTATCATATATACAACGATTAAATAGTTATATCAAAATCAAGACACGATGCCATCAGAAGTTGTTCTCGGATGGCACATATTCCGCAATTTTCAATTACTTATTGTTGCGAAATAGTCATTAAAAGTGCGATTTGAATAATATTAATGTTATAAAATAGACCCTTGTATATCCTGCTCATTCTTAGCTATTGCAAATATTAAAATGCCATCACGAAGTTAGACGCTCGCATCTCCGCGCTTCGGTAGCAGAGTGTTGAAAGGGCTAAGAAGAAACAAAGTTAAGTGAAATAAACGCGGAGTAAACGCGAATGTTGCTAAATTTGGGACAATTGCTGGTATAAACGTACAATTTCGTATTTAATTATGCCAGATTACGCCGCATGCGCAAGGTCCGTGAGGCAAAACTGCGACGTTAATGACAGTAATGCCGCCTGCGCAAGACTTCGCAAAATATCTCCGAGTAGTAATGGAATGTAAATGTTATAGACATCAGGTCACTTTATGAATTAAGCTGCGTCGTGGAAGATATGTTCTTGAGATATCGCGTGATTTCGACATTTGTACGGACAGTAATATAATACGAGCAATAATCATGATTCATAACGGTTTTAAGAAAAATTGAACAAATGTTATTTGTTTAACAAATCTATGTGCTCGGAATTGTATATCTTAAAAGGATATTTGTACAAGACTTTAAAAGAAACGACTGTTCGAAAGACAGTGTGACGCAGAATTCGCAATTTCTTTTCCGTTGTGTAGGTGAGAGAAGTACGTTGGAAAATTAGCATCGATAAATTCTCCGTTACGTCGACAGCGTCATCCCGCCCGACGAATGACATGTTGATACATAGGCGACTTAGAATTATTTATTATTTATTGCGACGAAGCATTTTGCATCTCCCATGAAATTTTTTTTTCACAGTAGCGAAGAAAAGCGAAACAAAGTAATAATTGATGTACGAAATAAATGTAATGAATTTCAAAACTTTCGAGGGATCTTAAAAATAAAATTTAGTTTAATTTCAGGAAATCAGTAGTTATCGTGATTGATCCACCGGAAACTAGCGATAAAGGAAAAAGGAAAATGAAGCAACAAAGAATTCAATCAGCAAAATGCGTTACATATTTATATTCCTAGAGCTCGAGCCGCGGTGTAGCTCGTAAATAAAATAAGTTATAGTCCGCCAAATCGTAGACAGTAGCAGCTCTTGCACGCACCATCTCGAATGTTTAAGTGTAACAGCGCCAAAGTGTCTCGAATAAAAATTTAAGGCGCAAGGGGGTGGCGAGACTCTCCGAGAGAACTCCAAGACATGAGTCATGTCTCAAAGCCGTTAGATTTCATACTCGTACATTACACCAGAGCGGGTGCCAAAAATTGCGTTCGGACGAAAAAATCGAAATCCTTTTTCATATCACATAACCAAGGAAAGTCGCAACAAATTATGAAATAATTCGCTGTCAGGGAGTCATTACGGGTGACCTTCAAATATGTTCTTGATACGTTGACTTCCGGACATCACAAGACATCCAGACGTGACATCGTCTGGTACTAGGGCTGTTCATTTATCGTGAATTTATCCAGAAAAGTAAACTATGACATCATTTTCCCAATGTAGATACACGAAGTTACGAGATTATGATAGGTTGAGTAATACCACAACCGTTTTACAGGTGCCTACGAAGTGCAATCGTGAACGGCGCGATAATTGTCGTTCAGTCTTTTCGCGTAATGACAATTTTCATCTCGTCGTTTCAGACGGAGGCGATGGCGCGAGCGAGCGGTCCGGGTGTAGGCGAGTAATTGCCCCGTTGCATCCATTGCAACGAGAGAGCCGGGAAAGGCTTTAGTCGCCAGTAGCGAAGAGATGAAACCTGCTCACGTGCATCTACATAGAGAAACGTTGCGCCAGTTACTCAACGTGGCTACGATCAAGTTCGGCAACAGATTACTCAATTAAAAATTGCTGAAATTCAGCGGGCGACGCGGCAATGAGGTAATTCACGGCTGTAATTGACGCGATAGGTTAATTGCCTGCAATTTTAATAAATTCATACGTACCAATTTCAGGCCATCTCCGTAACCCAGGAATGCGAAATAAGACGAGTGCTGAATTATCGTTCGGCGGAATGCAGCGCATCTCTACCGCTAAAACCTCCGGCCTGGCTAAGCGGTCGAATTTCGACGAGACGATGCGCAAATGCTCGCCGCTGCCTAGGCGCTAGTCTATCCGCGCAATAAAGTACAATCGCAAATTACAGACTCGGATAGTTTCGGCGTTTCACGCCGGAATGTCGCAATTTCAGCTTGCGAAACGCCCGCGCGCATGGACTGGAAAAGGGACGGGGTGCAAGGGTTGCGGGACACCTTTCACGCAAGAAGATAGTTCCGCACTAGAAGGGATGAGCTTCTTCGGCAGGGAAGAGGGCATGGAATAAGAGATGCGCCAGAGCTACCGAAAGAGGGGAGAAGAAGCCTCGGGCTCTAATGAACTTACAATAATTGCCAGCCATTGATCTATGGGCCAAAGAGTTGTATTCTCTCCCATACCATTATATGGACCCTTTTACTATCCTCCCACTTCGGATGCTTCCTCCAGTCGCTCTAATGTTCCGCGTGCGGCAAGAAGGAATGGGAAACATTGCACCGGCATTAAAGTAATTTTACGTGGCTAACGCGCCCGCCGGGGAAGTCTTGTCCGCTATTGTTTATCGTCGTTTCTTATCAGCGCATAGAATACATGTTGCAGTATCTGTTAAATGGGAGAAAAAGCTTAGAGAACATTGAACCTAATTTACAGTGTCTACGGCGCGGTGATTGATTAGTATCAATTACTTACAAAAAAGAAAAAAATGATAAGCGATAAGAATGAAAAGAAAATAATATTATTTTATGCAATGAATGCGTAA
This sequence comes from Trichopria nigra, assembly GCA_030522945.1. NCBI lineage: Eukaryota > Metazoa > Arthropoda > Insecta > Hymenoptera > Diapriidae > Trichopria > Trichopria nigra. The sequence goes on from JAPYZR010003478.1 coordinate 11,234, forward strand.
AATGCGATTTCACGCATCGAGATCTGAGTGTCGCGGACAAATGACCGGCACTTTGAGTATCACTCCCGGATAATGTCAATGATATCATATGACATGTACAACAAAACAATGTAGAGTACAAGTCATGAAATTCAATGATCAATCGTGAAATATCGTTAAAGCTCGCAATTGGCTCGACAACTGGAGAGATCGAGAGTCGCGCAGTTCTCGCTATCGCAAAAACAATTAATGCTCGTTAAAAGAAATCCGTAATTTACGGGCGGCCGTCCCCGGAGTTCGACCAAGATAACGATAGCCCGGTGGTTGAACCCCTTCTTAGCCCCGAGTTAACAAGTAAGCTTATGGCTACAGCGTCCTCCAACCCCGCAGACACCGTTGCACGAGGTTGCACTTAACGACTGCCAAAGCCAACCCATTCGTCTTTTGCGCTGTGTTCTTAAAACCGGCCACCGCCCGCTTTATCACGCGAATTAGGAATCCTCCGGTCTTTATACCTTGGGATTTGGTCAATGTCGCTGAAAACGACTTTTCTACGGCAGCATTGCGTACGCTTTACGTGGCGACCGAAACGGGTATCCTCCTTTGATAACGGAGCTTTCCTGTAGACTCTTAGAAAAAATTCAGAACGTTGTCGAAGGAGAATTTTATATTTTTTTTTGCAGATTTATCATTCTCATTTTATTTTCAGACGGTGAGTGAGATGCTGAAAACTAACGTGGTGTAAGTGTTTCTTACTCCTTTTTGATTCGCTATTGGCCAGAGACATAGTGATACTTCGCAATAATGCAAATGAAGATCGCAGTTGCACATATTCCCAATTATCACTGAACGCACCTTGGATATCCAGACATGCACGAATAATGAACGAGCAATGTTAGTCCAGTTTTTGTTCATTACATTGGGCATATGTTGTATCCGGACGTACAATGGACGTACAATGAGAATACAAGAGGCATTTGGATTTAAGATGAAAACGTTATAAATTTGTTATCATCAGTAATAATGGCCTTTATATAAAAAAAAACAACATCCAATTTTATCAATCCAGAAAGTAAAGTACTTATTTAAAACGACGAATAATGTAATTTGAAAAGGAACAGGAACATAAAACACATAGCTTCAGAGGAATGACATACATACTGATTATGATGGTTGGGCAAGTGCCAACATCTAAACATTTCGAAATGTCGCAATAAGATTACTGTTTCTTTAGGACCGCATCGTACATTAGGTATATAGTTACTACGAAATCTTCTGAAAATTTTAAAAAAAGAAAAAACATAACGTGGAGACATCATCTACAGTGAGAAGACGTTATGTTATTACAAACACAATACGTATAGTACTATTCTCAATTAGATCTCACGAATTTCACGATCTTTGAATAAGTAATTAGCAAATAGATTCTCCAGCCGGCGAGTTACATCACGTGAAGAAAATTATGCACCAATGACGGAAAATGTCACGAAAATATTCTCGAAATACGAGCGAGAGGGAAGAAAATAAAGAAAGCGAGATGGCAGAAGAAAGTGAACGAGAGAAAGGGATAGAGAGAGGGAGAGAGAGATGGTTTGATGGTAATGGTAACGGATGCCTTACTGCCGCGCCGCACACTATAGCCATTAGCGGGTAATTAGAAACAGATGCCGAGCGGAATCTTTTAAGGTGAAGCATAACCTTAATTTATAAAGAGCGATTATTCAGCAGCGTGGGACGCGCTACGCATCGGCGCCACCTTCGAAACAAAAGTTTTTATTATTTATTAGTGGCGACAGGCGTGAGGACCTTATATCACTTTACGTGTACTCACTGAACCGACTTTCGGATATATTCTAAATATGAGAAATGATTAAAAGCAGAATTTGCAGCAAGCCATGGTTGGCGTTTCAATTTGTCATTAAGAATCAATTCGACCAGATATTGAACTTAGAATTATCAATACCGATCAGATCATGTCGTTTGGCTTGAAATATTTCGTTTTTCTTTTTATTCGCGTGAATATGATATTCCGGTCGGATAGAGGAGTAAACATAAATTTGTTTCCATTCCCATTCTGTCAGTTGCCTAAAAAAATTGAATCGAGGAACGTAATCGAAAAGATCTCTTTACTTAAAAAAAACTTCATTTCCCACGATACAGCCGTTAACCACACGTTTCTTCGAGAACAACCTCCGGTGTGGGCCCAAGTAAAATGTTGGTATGAAAAAAAAGTAACCGTTTCCCTTTGAATGGACTCGACTAAAGTAAAGTAAATTAAATTGCGCGCACGCGTTTAACAGTTAAATATTAAATCTAACGTATAAACTGCAGTTGTATCTCTTGACGTACTGATTCTGTAAAATAAAAACGGACATATATTACTGATTTATGCGTAATGAGAATAAACGTAACTACTAGTCAGAAGCAGGGAAATTAAGTAACGTGATCTAGTTTTCTTGACGTTCATCGCTTCTTTTGAAACGGGACTACAGAGGTAGAATTCTATGCGATGATAGAGGCAAGAAGCAAAGACAATTTTGTAATTAATTATTCATTTTGTTTGCTGCCTTTTTCTTTGTTATTTTATTTCGGGAATTTCAGAAATACAGGGAATGTACAGAAATACACGACAATTAAACATAAATTAATTGAAGATGAAGAATGTTTATATTTCCATTCGAATATGCCCTGGTTTTCATTAATCGTGTTCGGATATCTCGAACTGGTCCCATAGTAAGATATTTTTAATGAAATCGTTCATTGCGAGCTCTTGTAATTTCATTTTATTTTGAACATTTTCCCATAAGAGCATACTTATTTTCCCATTAAATGATGAAACCAACTGGTCAAAAAAAAAAAACAAACAAAAAACACCAAAGACCACAAAATAAAAAAGACAAAAACCAATCAAAAGAGAAACTGATTGATGAAAAATGTTCACACGGTTTTTGATTGTTTAAGACCGGCATTTTCTGGACTTTTGGTTTTTACAATATGGCGGCTCCATGTTTAAATCTATATACGAAATCTCGCTACCAAACGCAATTCAACTTCAGCTTATTGGGAGGAGGGTGGAGAAGACAATATAGATTTGGAGAGGAAAAAATTATAGATTCGGAGAGGGGTATAGCATAGATCCAGGAAGGAAAGGTGATGGTTGTTTCCTTCTTGCACCCATCGGTCCGTAAGAACTGGTCGCATGACAATCGATCCTCCGGTTAAGGAACTTTGACGACGGACAATAAGGACAACAATAAAAAAATGAGATACAGAGGTGGAGGCGAGTGACGCGTCAGTATGGGGCTGCTGCTGTCCAGCAGGGTTAGTGTGCAGGAGGGGGCCAGGAGTATCGTCTCGGCCGCACCCTTCTCGCGTGGGTCGCCGGATGTGACAGTCGCTCTCTTTAATTACTCACACGCATGTATATATATAGCGACTGGCCGGAGCATAAGAAACCGGACGGGTAGAGCGCGCGCGCGCGCGCACACACACACATACACAAGCTCCAGATCTGGATTTAACTTCGGAGTTACATATTACATGTCGGTCCTCCTACGAAAAACGCAATCAAAATGTGAGCAGTACAAGATAATCGGCTGGCGGCCAAGTGTCTCACTGTCTCTTCAAAATTTCAAATTTTACCGTAATTGATACGTCTACGTGTATTATTTATAAACTTGCGGATGTCTCGTTGTTTATCACGACGTTAACATCTTTTATTAATCTTAAATATGTCCGCTATGAAATTGTAATATATGCTCGACGTTAGCGTTTGATGTACTAAAAGAAATTGCGTTCATTTGTAATGCAAATGTAATGTTCTGTTATGATTATTAATGCGCGTGCGTTTGCGGTCGGATGTTTTAGGTCGAGACCCAAAGAGATGTTTTAAAACTCAACTGGCACTGGTAATAATACTGTGGGTTTTTCGGCTTTGTATCGATATCCTTGATTCCAAAGTTGATATTTCGTCATATTTTCATTTTCTAGTATTTTCCGTACTTTTTCACAGTTTCTCGACAACTTTTTGGGCATTTTCCAGACTTAATTGTAATAATTTCATGAGATTGTAATTTCATGGCTCCTTGAATAATGGAATTTTGCTAATTACAATTCACTCTTCTACATTTAATAATATGCAATAGCCAGAATTTTTATTCATGTATTTGGCATGCCAGATAAGCACAACGGCAAAACGGTGTTTCAAATGCAGACAACAAATATGACTAAAACAGGTATATCTTGGTAACCATAAGTGTTTGCCTAATAAACCTTAACAATTTTTTTCTGCGTAGAAAACGAAAATCAGTTTACTGTATTCAGCTACGAGTGCAACAAATTTCTTTCCATGGGGACTGAATTATAAGCTGCTGACGGCCTTGACATCGATATGTCTTTAATACAATTTTTTTAACGAAAATTAGATTATCTTGATGGATCTTGCAGATATGACGTCATTATTCTTACATTAGACCGGCCTTCTTTTCTCGCAAGATGGAAGGTCGATTCGTTGCATTTAAAGATGATTGACGAGAATACACATCGTCACAATTCTAATATCAAATATTTTCATGTAATTAAAAATTGTGTTTTTTTTTTTTTTTTTTTTTTTTTTTTTTTTTTTTTTTTTTTTTTTTTTTTTTGTTTCGGCTAATAAACTATCTAAGAATAGGAGGAATACGGACTCCTTTGTGGACCAGGAATAAGGTTTATTCTAATTAAAGCTAAATTCTTCTTGAACCCCATTTTTAATGTTTTGTATAGCAAGTTAAATTCATTATTTTTGTGGAAAAAAACTTTTTTGTTTTCTTATAAAAATTGAAAATATGTTTTGGTTTTTGTTTTGGGATAAGTATTGCTGCTTAATTTCCCGTCCTTCAATTCGTTTCGCTGATCGACACAGAAATCCGCCGTTTTTATAACGAACAAATTTATTTAAGCCATTCATATTTACCTAAAACAAACCAAAATCACAAATAAATTCATTTTTATTGCATTTATAGGTTCGTCATGATCTGAAACTTATACACCTGATGAAAAAACATGGAGTATTTTTTTTTTCTACTGACCAAATTCAATACATAGATCCAGCCTACGATTTTTAGAAATAATAAATTTTGATTCATATTCCATCACCAAAATTCATATCACACGAAGGAACAGAATATAATTCCAAATTGATTTTACGGTCAACATAACTTTACATTCAGAATTAATTCATATCGATACGTTGAAGTATTTTTCAACTATTGAACGAATCTTTTATCCCGAAAAAAATGTTGGATGGATATGATATTGTAAATATTAGTAAATTAACGTTCTCTCGTTAATACATTAACAAGAAATATTAATTAACTTTCGGTATATGGGAAGTGGAGCTTCTCGAACTGCACCTCCAACTGCGTAGAATCCAACTTTGTTAGTTTCCAGCATCGGAGATAATCCGCTCCACTGGTGTTCACTCGATCGTAATTCAAAATACCGAATTATAATTATCTCGCCAGCATGTTTACCTCACTTTCAAATATATATATAAGTATAAATTGCCGCTTCTTGCTCTCTTTCTCCCAAAAGTCTTAATTCAGCAATTAGCTTAATGGAATGTGTATAATAATTGCGAGTCGTACCGTTGAGGGCCATCTGTAACGAGATTCTACTGTACATTCGATAGTAAATGATTTATATTCGTGTATTAATTTGACTTTACACGTTACGTAATGGTCAATATTAATGGATATTGTTTTGTATTGTACTGATATTCACGAATGTAATTGTCCAGCATGTGTTCATATGTTATTTTAAATATATATTGCAATGCTTTCAAATAATCGTCCAACACAAAAGAGTAAAAGTTAAAACATTAAACGGAGTAAATGGCCCCCTGGAACGAAAACTACAATTTGTTCTTAATCTATAAGCCAATAGCTCGGACAATGGGCGGCATCAATAGATGACCATGACCTTCTCTTTTAAGCTAGCAGTAAAGTTAAGTTATGTTTTGCAACGAGATAATTGAAATTGTAGATTAAAATGACTTACCGTGTGTAATAACATTAGAATCAAACATAATGGGAATTCCAATCGTTTAACCTAGAAATCTGTCACAGATAAAGTTTTTATGCTGAAGGAAAAGTATTCGTCTGACACTTTGTCAGATAGGTTCCATGCTCCCCAAAATAAAGTCCAGATTGGAGCATTCCGGTCCTAAAATTGCTTTAATAAAATGTGAAAATTTCCCAAATTTCGTATCGGGGGAGTTTATTTAACACAATCTCCCTCCCCGCTTTCTCCTGTTACGTCTTCTCTAGTTAACGTTTCATTATTTATTGTCAAATGATAAAAGCTTACGATAAATTCATCATTCAATAAAGCTGAACGTCCCCTAAACCGCAGAGGAGCGGTCAGCCAAAGCCTCCGATAATCGCCAAAACGCGGCGATGATCAGTTAGCGTCTCCCCCGCGCATTATTAAAATAAAATGAAGCAATATCGTAATAACTCGTTAATCTTGGAAGATACAAATTTAACACCGCGGCGCACCCATAACAAATAATTCGAGCAGAAGTCTTAATTCAGCAATTAGCCTAATGGAATGTATATAACAATTAGGAGTCGCTCTTCGCAGCGTTCCGTCCGCGTTGCGGGCTCCGTGCCGCCGCGGATGCTTTCGAAAGGCGGGGGCGGCAAGATTTTCCTAAAAGCGGGGGTTACTTACCCTCTTACGCTCCTCATTATAGGCGTCGGCTTGTAAGGACGGAAGGAACGAACGATGGAACGAAATGGGAATAGTCGCGGGTATATTGGGGGGACGGGGGGTGGGAACGGCGGCAGGAGGTTGGAGGTCCGTATCTTGTAATTACCAGCTGATAATTTATGTTTATGCGGCCGGAGGAGCCTTACTGGCTTACTGCTTACCCCTTTTCCTACGCGTTGCCCCGCTCCCTACACCCCTATATCTCGTATATACGGCAGCGGGCGCGAAGTGTATTATACTACACATTCTTGCCCTTTCCGCGAAGACGGGGAACGCGACGCGGGACTCCCATTGTACATCCTTAAAGCCTGGCATCCATTACTTCCGTTGAAATTTACTACCGTTTTCGCACGTTACCGGAAGTTAATGGCCTTGCGGGAACGTTGCGACGAATTTTCACGCCGACGAGTTATTACGCGTTAGCTGACGGTGGTATACGGGGAGCTTTCTTTGAGTATTTTACTGCGCGACAATTCGGGCGACTCCCGCGTCCCTCCCTGCATTTTGAATGACTTCGATCGGGACTGTTTCGCTTAAGTGTCCGCTTCTTACACCTTAATGAACACGGTGCCGTAGCGCACTCAATTTACGGTACATTACGTGCTTTTCGAAGTCGTCTGATTTTCATACGTTGGAGTTAGCTCAGCTCGGAGCCTTACAGATTTGATATGTTTATATAAGTTTCGTGGTATCGTGTGTCCACGTCTCATAAATTAGTAATTGTTCTCTGCTAGGTACTTCATTTCTTCTGAGCTCTTATCACGGTAAATACCCGAATGGTCAAAGAATTGCCTATTAAACGTTTTCATTTCTACCTGGGAGGAAATTACAGATTTCCTCCAGTATTAGGCAACACAGTGGCGTAAATTTAATTTTATTCTTATACGTAGGGGTTCACGCAACGCAGCACGGGAACGAGTGCTTTACATATACGTGTGTGTGTATACGTGTTTATATACGGTAATTCGACTTGCTTCAACGGCGCAATCGACATCCGGAGCAGGTACCACCCATCGATAATTAATACTTGGGCTCGTTTCGGCCGGTGCTTCCTAATTGACGATCGCCATTAGTTCCGGACGATGAAGTTTTACCACGATTGCAACGGCCCATGTGTCGGGTCTATTGTACGTCCTTCGAGAAACCGATTGATTTCGATTCCCATACAATGTAGTGCATAAATCAGCCACAAATGTTTCCGATGCCGTAAGAATCGATGTTTCGTAACGAAAGTTATTCAAGCGTGGATCCTAGAGATAAAGGAAACACGCAATTAATTAAAATTGTATTACCCTTTATTAATTAAGTTACGATTATTATTAGTGAAACGATTTTCCTGGAACTTTCGTATGCTATTACTTTTGTTCTTAAGTGAATTTCATTATTTCGAATTAAACATTATATAATCCAAATTAATTATTTTTATCGTTTATTCGTAATCTTTGTATTGTCATTACAGGCAGATTTCAGAGATTTTAAAATGTATTTTTTTGTATTTGTGTGCGTAAAGTGAAAAAGTAGTTTACTTTAAGAAGTAATATGAGCCATCTAAAGTACTTTGAGTATTATCTTTACTCACCCGAATACAAAAAAAAAAAAATAGGATACCTAGCTCGTGCGTAAAAGTACACTTTACACCTTGTCAGGTAATATACTATTCTATACTTTGAAAATGTGTATTTACAGACAGTAAAACAAAGTTCAATACAGTTTACAAACTTTCTTCAACGGTTGTTTAAATTTTTCTTTCACTTTACTTTCACTTTACTTTTTGCGAGACTTGATCGGTAACCTGAGGTCGAGATTAGGTTGGGAAAATCGAGTGTAAATCGAACAAGAAATTCTCGAAACCAGTAGAAATAATTAGTTTCAAGAATTTTTCATTCAATTCACGGCCGTATACATTATCAAACCGTTTTCTCTTTTCATGTCTCAGGCAATAATTGCAACTCTTGTTTTTGTTTGGAGCTGTTATTGCCGCTGTTTGCCCCTTCGCCCTTAGGTCACAATATATCAGACCTTCTGATAGTGCTCGAACATGTGAAATGTGTTTCGAGGAAGCTTCACTTAACCGTTATACTTCACCTAAAAGTGGGATGTCGAAGTAAGCTATAAATTAAGTGCAGCTCTACAACCCTTCGAGAAAATCAGATAAAATTGGGGAACGATCGGTTCCGTCTGATTCGATGGACACAATCCTTTTAATAACAGAACAGAGGGCATACGGTGACATGTCCGTATGCCGAGTGCACTCGACCCAGACGGCGCCGCAGGCCCAAGTTTCCAGTCTCACGTGCAGGTCTGATCGTGCATATGTGTACCGTCTACATCGTGTTCGATGCGTCTTTATGTTCCAGGGCACATAGGTACCTACATACGCACCACAAAGTGGGACCAGCAGCGTGTATGGAAGGAAACAGCGGCGGAGACGCAGATGTCGGTGAAATTCCGTTCGAAGAGTCACTCGAGCGACGCCGCGCGTATAAGTGGACAAGGCAACCCACTTCGGGCCTCTTCCTTTACTACCGAAGCTACTTTACTCAAACACTTGCCGTAGAATTTTGCTGCTTCGAAATTTACTTGGAAAATGAAATCCGTGGGACTGGCATGTCAGACGCCCATCGATGTCGCGATACGAAATTTGGGAGTCGACAGTTGCCGTTTGCTATTCTAATTTGAAGATACGAGACGCGCCCTAAGGGAAATACATTATCTTAAGGAACGAAAGCGCTGCGGTCAATGATTGACTGGTTACGCCGACGAACGCTAGGTGGCGAGACAATCCATGTATGAAGTAGTTGCAACATTTCATGCAAAGTTGTGTCATGGTTAGGGTTACCGAGGTTCGATTACCCTACATGGCAGACAGTTACAAGAATATGTTCTGAATAAAAAAAGATTTGTTTTCGTTTTTGAATTTTGAAAGTCTTTAACTAGTAATTCGGCATTTTCAAGGTGTCAAAGCGAATCGTCAAAACTGTCGGCGTGAGATCCTGTCGATCCGAGTTAAATATACGCCTGCCGCCACCGAGCTAACGAGGGCGTAGTGCGAAAGGCTGTCATTAGTTTCCAATTAAGAGGTAGTAAAATTTCAATAACGGTCATTAAAAAGCGGACGTTATTCCATTACATTGCTATACGAATAAACATATATTCCCTAGGCGGCGGCGCTTAGGGTCGAAGGAAAAGGACAAGAAGGGTCAAAGGAATCGAGGGAGACGAAAGGAGAAATATGAACGAGAAGCGGGGTCGAAACGTCAGGTGCGCCAGATGCAATCCCACCACACCTTCGATACCAATCGTTCGCCGATAGTCCCTAAACGAGACCTGAAAAGAGTGTTGCGATTGGTGTCAGACTCGTCCATGCATCATGCGATATCGCGTATCTACATCTGCCGAAGCGAGTCGCCCATGAAGATCAGTATCTCCTCGCTCCTGCTACGTCGTCATAGGCGGACTTTTTGTACATAATTTTATAGAGCTTCCGGCTTCGTCGCTTGAAATTCATAGGAATACCGTGAAATGAATTGGAATCTGTACTGTTATTAGATATGTTCCGTTCCGCCGAGTGGATTTCTTATTAATGGTGCTCCGACTTAGAATTGCTAGTAAATGTTTGTTTGGCTTTAGTTGAGGCGGCGTTCGAATTAATAAAATACGCCACGAAAGTCGTTCGTATAAGTGGCATTTACATAAAACGGCAGTAAAAACCGAGGCTTATTGATTGCGTTTTGTGTAATGGAAATACTTTTATTCCTCGCGATTATCGGATCGATTTATCGGTGGTAATCGATTTTTGTATGCTCCCGAGGTATGAAGTAGACTAGAAATCCTTTTCGTATAGCAAATGGTGTTGCTCATTCCTTCTCAGGCAGAAATACCCGTTTTTTTTTTACTTTCTTTGTCTAAATATTTTACGCTCCACGTGGGATGCGACTTCGGAGTACGCCTATAATATTGTCACATTGGCATCCCTACAGCAGTGTCAATAAGATAGCTGGATCAACTTTCCTCCTTTTATCCCTATACTGATAAGTCGGCCTGATACGAAACACCAGAATATATGTGACAAAGAAAAAGATGTTTATAATACGTAAGATGATTATCGCATGAATCCCTCATTTGTGAATTATACCATTCAATGTATTTAACTGGAGTGGCATCATTCGCACTACTCTCGACTCCCAATCATATTTGGTCCGTAACAGTTTTCTTTCTTGATCGACTTCCATCTTTAATCCAACATGACCTCACAAAACTATGTCGTCTCGTCAAACGGTTGATGCCCGACTGCACTTACCATACGATCTTTTCATCATAGACTCTTTGCATGAAGTTCGTTACTGCCGGCAGTTTTTGATTTGATAAACTTTTGACCCACTAAATTTTCCAGTGGCGGATCCGAAATAATCGCGCATAATTGAAGGGGTCAAATTTACTCTCGCAGAATACGCGGCAATAACCGTGAGCACGTTTCACTTGGTTGTTGCACAATCCCACCCTCTCGCTCTCGTAATAGGTTTCTCTCTTTCTCCGACGTGCTTTTAGCCCATCGAGCACCTCTTCTTTCTTCATCCGACGAATCCGAGCGAGCAACGGCCTACACCTCGTGTTTATCTTGTGAATACGAAACAGCCCAGCGCGCACCCGGCATTGTGTTATAATTTACTTACCGATGTTGTAATTACAATTTCGACCAAGTGGCCGTACGTCCTCTCGCGCGGGCCCGTTACGCTCGCACTACGCTCCTGGAGCGGTATTGCGCTGCCTATAATACGATGCTGCCAGGTACGGAGCACAGGTACGCATTGTATACCCGTCCGCTCGCTCGTTCACTTCGCCATGGCCGTGTGTTTACTCAGGCCGGCATAATATTCAATTCCAATTCGTCCGGAATTAACTTTGCATGCTGCGTCGAAACGCCCTTGCTCTATGCCGCGAGTGTATCAACGAAAATGCACTAAGGTTCTACTGTTTCGGCAGCAGCGGCGACCTCTCGGGATGAAACGGCCGTTTTCGGCGATGTTTGCGTCGATTACTCCGCCAACGGCTATTTTGACCCATTACTCGGTTTATACATCATTCCGACTATTATTATTCAATTTTTATACACGTAAAAAAAAAGGAATAGCAATTTCGACTATCTGCAAAACAGCTAACGCAACAAACTACTTTGTATGAAGGAATAATACATCGTCATTGAACCATAGAACATAAAATTGTTACGCCATTAACTATAAAAAATTGTACATTCAGCAAAGTTTTTAGATATTTTACAAAAATGTAAGTACTTTCACGTACTTAAATCATTAAACTATAAAAGTAGTCAGTCGACATTGCCGCCGCTAGGGGCGCTCACAACTTCTTTCGCTTTCTCGCTATGGGAATAGGTTTACATTTGGTACATATAGAAGCCCATCCGGCATACCCTCAGATGCGACGTACTGTAATATTGTTGGGCGGCAGCAACTGTTTTTGGTAAATAACAAATTTCCTAGGAAATCAAGATTAAATGTTTTCCAATTTATTGAATGATCCCGGCACAGTAATTTTATTAACAAGTGTAACTGTTTAAATAATACTAAAAAGAACCAAAAATGTGGCTGGGTTTTTCAAGTTTATATAAAATTTAAAAAATAGGATTAATTTTCATAGTTACATTGTTAGATCTAACAAAAGTTCAGGAGCATAAACGTAATTTTTTTTGTATTGTACTTTACCATTTTCATGTTATCGCCTATTTATAATTGATAATGTTTTCGATTCTTTTTATCTTATGATTAATTTTAACGGTTTTTAACCTGAAGAAAAAAAGAAAAGAAATGAAAATGAATTATATCATTCTTTCGTTTTTCATTACTTTTGTAATAAATTTATATTTTTATTCAATATTCTGTCGACATTTTTTGTTTCTTTTTTTTTTAATTTTTTAAAGTAAATTTATAGTTGTTAACAAAAATATACATTTTATACTCATAAAAAATGCTTAATCAGTCGACATCACAGTTGTCAAATAATTCAATAGAAAACGATTCCTATCTTGGTGTAATTAATTTCATAAAAGATCTGAAAATACACATAAAATTAGTTCATTTTGAAGTTTATGTCCTTATATATATACAATTACATATATATCGATCGAGAATAAATTAAACCGTGTTTCGTCCGGCCCTGAATTCGTTTAACGAAAATATGAGCGCGCTTCTTGCCTTATCTAGGTAAAGCATCGTGTTTGTCTGTATGGAAAGAAAAGAGGATTAATTTCCAGGTGTAGTCTGCGTAATGAAAATGTCAATGTTGATTATCTGCGGAAAGATCCGCATGATACGGAACATGTGGGGATTATGGGCACATAGGAACCTGATGTATTCGTTTTACATTTTCAGGAGCACAATCTTGCTTTCCCCGGATTAATATTTTTTTTTTTTTTTTTTTTTTTTGTATTAAACAATAAAACTGTTTTCATCATTTCTATTTAATGCTACTGGTACTGCTGAGAGGGGTTTTTAGTAAATCACATTTTGTTTCGAATAACATCGTATTTTTCTCTGCGTAATGTACGTCTTATATTATCGCGATTTTGCAAACATATCCCTATAATTCATACTGAAAAATGCGTAAATGAAAAATTGCATAACTGTATGATCTAAATAATTAAACGCGTATTAACATAAGTATACAACTTCATTTTCTCGTCTACGTTATTATTATATGAATGGTCTTATTAAATGCATTATTTCTTTACGCTTTTGGGCATGATAAAGGGATATAGAGATAATAATGTGAAAATTCAACATTCAAGAGTTAATAATTGCGAAAAAGACTAAAAAGACTAAAAGACTAAAATTTATATTTAAAAAATATTGTTTTTTGAAATTATTATCTGTAGGATTTTGTCCGTTTTGATCTTTTATAGATATATGAGGTTAGTCTGAAAAACAGCATTTTAAAGCCATTTGAGATATATGTAAGTATCTAAAAAACTTTCTGATATCAATAAAGTCGTTTATTATTATTATTATTATTATTATTATTATTATTATTATTATTATTATTATTATATTTTGTAATACTTCCATTTTCGGAAATTTCTCTTTTCTAAAATTTATATTTAAAAAATATTGTTTTTAGAAATTTTTTGCTATTAAATGTTGTCCGTTTTGGCCTATTATAAATATTTTGTAATATTTCTTTTTCCGAAACATGTAGTTTATCTATTTGTAATAAGTGCATATATGATAAGAAAATTTTAAATTGAAATGAAAAAAAAACAAATGTATAAAATAAAAATTAAAAAAAAAAAAAAAAAGAAGGAATTCAAATATAAAAAAAAAATTTTTTTACGCAATGTTAAAAAATAATGTTTTTATATTTATATTTATATTATACAAATGTAATTAAATTTACGAGTTAAATATTACGCAAATAAGTTGAAAGATAAGAAAAAAAAATTTAATGATTAAAATTAATTCATTTATCTGCAAATATGCAAACGTATATTTACACACACATACATATATCTATTTTTTTATTAATTTTGTATACATTTATAAATGTTTTATTGATTTTATGTATGTTTTTCTTTTGTTGACTTTTCCTCGAAAGCTATGAACTTTAAATTTGCAGAGAAGAAAAAACAGCATACATTTTATCAAAGAATATATATCAGGAAGATATATTTTTAGAATTTTTCGTACTTTATTTGAAATTAAAAAAAAAAATCAAATCAAAATTATCTCAAAAGCCTGAAAAAGTGCCGGTTTATTCCCCTTAGAATTTTTTGCTAAAGATCATAGTTTTTCATTTGTTAGTCATGAAATTATTCAAAAAAATTTTAATTAAAATTTTTTTTTATTGTATAATATATATGCATATATGCAATAAAAGGCGAATGTACTATTAATCTAGTTTCAATTATAATGTATTAATTTATTAATTTATTTTGTAACTTTTTTTTTTTATTATTGTAAGGGCTTGTCCCGTTTATCTTATAAAATAAAATAAAAAATAAAATATATATAAAATAAGAAATGTATAAGATATCACTATATATACATATATAGGATAACAGTGTCGGGGATTCTTTTTTATACTGATAATACATGAAAAGAGAAACTAGATGAAAATTCATTGAAAATTGACATTTGGAACTTAATCGGTTATATGATATATGGAAACAGAGTACAAACAAACGAAATAATAATAAAGAAAAATTGAAAAAATATTAAATATTACATCATGGAGAAAAATCGTTCTGATGAAAAGCTTTTAAATTAAGCAAATTAGCGCAGCGATTGTAAAATCTTGAAATTGTAAAATAGCGAATGATATTCCGTAATTCGTCATTAATGGAGTACGCGTGTAAATGCATGTGCAATGCATTTATAAACAAAAAAAAAAAAAAAAAAAAAAAAAAAAAAAAAAAAAAAAAAAAAAAAAAAAAAAAAAAAAAAACACCACAAAACAAAAAAAACAAAAAATCACAAAAAAAACCACACAAATAAATTGAAGTAATACTCGCTAAAATTATTAAATAATCTTGAATAAAACACTGATTTAATTCCAAATTTTAAAATTCACATTGCCCGGATTCATTATTTCCTTCGCTCACTTGAAATAATGCAGAAATGGAATATGAATTATATAAAAATAGCATATGGAAAAATTAAATTTTATATATACTCTCATTCGGTTCTTTTCGTCTTTCTGTTTCTGATTCTCTGTGTCTGTTCTCTCATTATACGCAATCCCCTACTCAAAATAAAAACACACGCGTATCATAGATCTAACACTAGAGTGGAGTGCTCTCGTTCGATAATTTGTAGTCATGTTTTTTAACCAATGTAAATTATAAATGTAGAATTTTACTATTGACACGTATTTAATTTTGTGGTAAATACTGACGCCCAATGTTCGATTGGCAATTGACAGTTTATAAATATTGGAAAAATAATTGACTTACATTTATTTTTTATTTTTTATTATTATCATCATTTTTCATTCTTCATTTTATTTCATTGTAAAAAGTTCTTTAAATTCGATGACCAAATTTTATGTTTAAATTAATGTTTAAATTAATTAATCCGCTATATTGAAGCCACCATTTTACATTTTTAATATCTGAACATTGATTCAAAACCAGCCAGCTCGAAAATCCGCGCATAAGAAGTTTCAAGAAAATGTTGAAATTATTAAATTTATTTGTATTTCGGCCAGGCGTGATACTTCATGTTCAAAACCTCTGTTTTATTTTTCGTTTCATTTTTAGCTGGGATTAATTTTAATACTTAAACAACAATTCTAACTCAGAAAATACTAGGATTTAAACTATTGCAAATTTTATAATGACGGACTTCAAATAATAAACTGGAATTTTTTTTTAATATTACCATTGTTACAAACAGTATTAAAAACAAAAATGACATTAAAAATATGAAATTTAGAATTAATTTTCAATTTTTTTCTTTTTATTTTGTAACAATGGTGTTTTTCTATTTATTATTATTATTATTATTTTTTTTTTTTTAATACTAGAATTAACAAAGCAAAGCGAAAAATGTTATCCCTTTAGATGTTAATAATGAGATTTATTTAATGAAAAATTGAAAATGGAGGGAGAAAAGTAAAAAATTTGTAGAATAATTACCAATTGCAATAGAAAACTAGGGGCTTCGTCCCTGCTGCCTTCGGCCGCCAACCCCACCATGGGGCTCTGCCCCCTGGACCCCGGCTCGCTTCGCTCGCAAGACTGTCTTGATTCGGCCCTTCGGGCCTCAATAATTCAATATACTTCGCCTACGGCCGCAGCCGCTCAGTCCATCTTTCGTAAACTTTATAACGTTTTTATA
>JAPYZR010003479.1:0-14130 GCA_030522945.1 Trichopria nigra
TAATATCCTTCGTATATCGTGGAAATATCGTGTATATTTACGGAATATTGGGTATGAAAATCGAATATTCGATGAATCTACGAAAAATGTGCGAGAAATGATATTATGTTTCCAATATCCTTCGTATATCCTCGGAATATCGTGTATATTTACGGAATATTGGGGATGAAAATCTAATATTCGAAACATCTACGAAGAATGTACGCGATACGATATTCCGGCGCCGATATTCTGAGAATATACGCCGAATATTGCGTATATTCTGAGAATATTCTCAAAATATTACGTATATCCATAGTACTTTAGGTATGAATTTGGGATATACCCAGAATATCATATGCTATCTGGATGAGTAGAATTGCAATTTGTTTATTATATTACGTCATTCGTAATTCTAAAATAACAAATAATTGATGTATAACACAGCGCAATTACTAAACAAACAACTTTAAGTAAAATTTACAATTTACGAAATTGAAGGAATGCGTATTTAAGTGCGCTTACAATTTTTTTAATTTGTGGCTCATACTGTGCACATACATGAGCATTATGTCGTAGTAGAGTTTTCATCTTTGTTTGGCATTAAAAATAAAACTCCACGTGACATATAAAATTTCATTGTTTTTTCATCTTTAAGCAGTTGTATATAATAGCCCTGTAATCTCAGACGACTTTAATATTGATCAAACTTCTTGTTTTTAACATTTTTATATATAATAAATACATCATTTATATCTTATTTTAAAAACTTTTATACTTTTTATATTTATCAAAGACATTTTCTCGACTAACAAAAAGACTTAAAAAATTGTCGATCCTAGTTACCGGGCTCGGATTACCAGTACAAGTGTAAACAAACAAATAGCCTATACCTCTTGAAACGAACCGCATCATAGTCGAACAACGGTAAACTAAAGGGAAAATTAACTTTGAAATGTTTTACAACCCAGCCACTATGTGTAATGGTTTAGGAAGCAAAAACTAACAGGCGCGTTTGTTACTTGTTTGTTAATCAATAGAAAATTTGATCGCTTTTTCAAATATAAAGGCTCTGCATTCACCCGTTCAACTTTTCGAATCAACGTAACAAAAACTTGTTAGTTAGTTTGTTTTGCTATAGTGCATGCATACGGCTGTAATGTAATAACTCCAAAATAAATTGCCGGGTATCCAGCAGAATCAAACCATAAAAAAGGTAAAAATATTTAAATAAATAAATAGAAAATATTAAAATTATTCCTGTACGTTTTAAGATTTTAAGATTATAAATATATGACACTTTCAGATAAAATCTACAATACTAGATTAATAATTGTTACAAACCAATTTTCATTATTGACTAACGAGTATCGGCTGGAATTCTCGGTCAAGGAATAAGTTTTGCCATGTAAAATACAACACAAGTAAAACTTATAAAAATGATACATACAAATACGCGAACTCGAATTTTTTATTCAATTATTTTTGTAAAGCAGAATTCCAAGCATTTTAACTGTTAACTATGCAACTAACGATATTTTCATAGTTGCTCGTATGATAACAGCACCAATTACAGTACATAAATGATAAAAGCTAAAATGCTTTCGTCACGATATTGTAGATCTAGTCAATAAAACAAACGACCAACACGTTCTGTCTAAATGTCATTTTTGTTATTTTATCGTTTCAAGCGCTGATCTATTTCTAAGTACGTTCACGATTCGCTTCGACTCTTACTTAACGCGCGACAACCGATAATTTTCTTTATTGACCTGAGAGGTTGCATGCAAATTTAGTGCTTTCAAAAGCGGCGTCGGACTGCCGTAATAGCTAGTTCTCATATTTAGTTTATGTCGTGGTTTTTCACGTCACATACGAAATATTTATTACAACACTGCTAATGAGCACTAATTTTCAGTCTGATTTATACACGCTCTACTTTACATTTTGCATTTTACATTTTACATTTGGATCGCTGCTCCTATACGTGACATTTGTGATGGAGAATTGCATCTGGGATGCATTTGCAAAATATTACATTTAGGTGGATGAATGGAAGAGAAAGATGAAGTTGGAATCCAACAAACTATATATCATTAAAAATTATACATTTCTTCAAAACAAATTTTAATACAATTTTTATTATTCGAATCGAGATAAAATTTCATATGAAATCTATCAACGATTATTTTAAATTTCAATGCAATTTTGAAAACGATATTAAGTTAAAAATATTTCTCTTATTTATATAATACAAAACTTATATATATGTTCAAAAAATATGACAAACTTTCGCCTTTCATGTTACCAATTGTAAACGATTAAAACATAGATTTGGCGGGTCTTGCAAACGAAAAATTTGGATTTTGTAAATTTTTATCGTGAAATTCTGTTTTCGGATTTATATCTAAATCTCGTCTTTTTTCTCTTTAGCTCATTCTCGGAATGTTTATTAAAAAATTCGTTAATATGATTATATTGGACATTTGTTCCAGCTCTAACTTTTAAACGTCGAAACCCATTGCAGACATCAAAGATAGAATATTGAACATCTTTGCATTTTTCATCATGACTTTGGCATCGCAACATTCTAATACTTTTTAATACTGTTACGTAATTATACGTACTGAAAAAATAAGAATATTAACGGTGAATGTCATGTTCGATAAAAATAAGATTTTACGCTTTTCGGCAAAAACAATGCCATGAATTTGGCGTATTTTTAAAAGAAAACACTACATTTTTGTTTATGTAAACATATCGTAACATGTTTTGTAGGTTAAGAAAACATTTTGGTAAAATAATGTAATGACGTACATTTGTAGCTGTGTTTTTGATTTGGCAAATTTATATAGATCTAATACGATCTTAAATATGATCTAATATGATATTAATTATATATTTTTACAATTTTACTTAAAAGGAGGTGTTTTTAAAAATGGTATTAGCCTTTGCATTAATTAGCAATTTTATAATTAACGTATAATTAATGAAATAATTACACCAAATACAAAAAATATATTTATATATATATATATATTCCCGTTGAATTTTAATCACTCTGTTTAACAGGTATTTTTACCCAGGAATATTATAGACCTGATTAACGCGAATATTAATTACTCTTATTTGAAACATGCTCATTAGTTTTTATTCGCCATTTAATTTCTAGAAATGACCCGATCGCTTCCACGATCTCGACTGTAATGGCACTGGCATTGCCTTTATTGCAAAGCTACAAGAATTACATTAGTTAAAATGAGTTTTTAAAATGTTTTAAATTTGTAACGTTGTGCTATCCGCGTCGCGCAGGTATCCATACTCAACGTAGTCGAAATATATTGTTTATGTAAAATTTTGTAAGTTCCATAACGGCGAATTATATATAACGCGTAAAATGTATTAATGCTTTATCGTACCTACTATAGTCTTTTAAACGAATATATTTGAAATACTCTTAATTAAATTAACGTGCATATTCCATTGAATTAAAAAAATTGTATGTATAGCGAACGTAATTTTAAAGCGCACAATGCATCACATCCATCATCTGTGTATGTGCATAAAATGAGATGGTCGAAAATTCGTATTGCGATTTCGACATTTATAATTTGATTAAATACACTAACAGGTATCGGAAGGTATATATTTTAAAGTTAAATACAATTCATATATATATAATATTAATCTAAATATTTCAACTTTACACCAATATATATGTAATTATTATTGTTATATTTAAAATAATCAATAGACGTTGATTACGTAGTAAATTTATTAAAAGTATTTTATTACCAAGGTTCAATTAGGGCAATATGGTAATTAAAAGTATTTAAAAAAATAAGCGAAGGACTTGTAATATAAAATAAGATAAATTGGACACAAACTGGTGTCACTTTCTACTATAGGGATTGTTAAAATAAGTAGTCTTGCTTTATATAATTAGCAAATGATTTGTTTATCGATAAGTATACACTTAATAGATATTGACACAGTGCCTATTTACTTGCTTATCTTGACTTGGGCCAAACAAGCAACGCTCATATCATGCAGGCAATATCATCTCAATATCATCAGGCTAAAGAACGATGTAGCTATATGTACCATTCGCCAAGCCTACATATCTAATGATTATTATATAATATATACGCAGTCCCTGGTAGCAAAATAAACAAACTGAATGAATTTAGAGTTTCAATTAAGAAATTTCTTTCGTGCGAAACGTAAAAGATAATCGATCTAAATTAAATTGATTAACTATACTCCCTAAAGTAGAAACGATAGGTACTTTGAAATCGCAAACTAGCCATTTTATTTCGTGAATAACAACGAATTCTGCGGTATCCGATTAACAAAAGATTGGCTGATTGGTACACTGAACAAAAAATTTGTTATTTTCAAGTAAATATTTACTTGAATTAAGAAAACATTTTCTTGAATTAAGTAAGATTTACTAAAAAGAAGGAAACATTTTCTTCATTCAAGTAAATTGTACAATTGATACACACTTCTTGTATATCAGCCGGTATAGATCACCCGAATCTCTTACGTTATTCATCACCCATTCGTGATTGCAGAAATAACCGAATTTGAACAATTCCAGTTACTTGTCAAAGTCAAATACTATCGTGGCGTATTTAGTTGCGGCTCGAAGATGCTCTCTGGTTTTTACGCACATTAAAAGTGTCTGATGAAAATTGCTAAATTATACAGCTAAGATATATATATATACAGGTTACACACGCGTATGGTGGCTCTTTAATTTCAGATTTTATCCTTTCATGGATATCCCGCGGCTTCATTATCTGCCTCATTCTCTCCGCGGTAAACGAGAATATTATTGAAATCAACCGTACAAAAAATCCACCTCGTATCTCAGACATTGGACTCTATGTCCCCATTTCCATATTAAATTCAAGACTCGAGTCAAGAATCTGTAAAAGATGCACCGTGAGAATGAGCTGCATATAATATATTTTTTAAGCCGCTATACGCGAGACCGTCTCTGACCCGCAGCGCGCTTAATTTATTTTTGTTTACGGTCTCTTAAATTATCCCGCTCAGAAGTTTTATAATATAATCCTTCGAAACAAAAATAGGAAAGGCGCGGCGGGGGTGGCTGGGGGTGGTTCTGTCCGGGTCTTATTCTCCAGTGCGAACCTTCTGCTGCCGGCGCCGGAGCCGTGGCCGGGGAAGCGTAATATCTCTCCCGCAAGAATCCCACGTTTCGGAGTGCATTTGTATGCAATGCGTCGGGAATAATATCAATGTCTGGTAGTGGCACCCTCGCTTCGGCGCGAAACCTGAACAAAACGTGACCACCGCAATGCGTTGTCGGATCTTCCTTCCGCGGCTCCTTCAGTGGCTACTATATGCTATCTTATTCCAGGCGATGCGAGCGGCAAATTAAAGATTTATGATAGGCAAATATAACTTTTGTCTCGCGAACACGCCGCGGCGCCGAGTCGCGAGCGCGTTTCTTGAAAAGGGATCGTGGGAATAGGAGCATTGCACCTGAAACTTTAATGCTCCCTCGTGATACTTTGAATCTTCGGCGTGTGCTCGCCGCCAAGCCGCGGTTCACTTCCACGGTTTCACTTGAGATTCAGCATAAAGCACGTTTTAGCTTCTTCCGGGGTAAATAGGTCTTACGGAAGAAAGAGAGCTCAATTATAAATTGGGGGGGTTTCTATAATATTCAGCACCGCGGGAGGAGGAACGTCTGTACATGATCGCTGAACTGCAGAGGTTGATGCGGAAATCAGACTCTTTTATACTTCTCTGGTTAATAACGTTTGTTGCCATATAGAAATTCATTAAATGTGCGAAATTAATAGTCATGCATTCCTTATACATATATGGGAAATCTCTCATTTTGACGTTTTATGTCGAAATTTTCAAAGAATTCCATCAGCAAATACAATTTTAAAACACCCGAGACATTACTGTATTTCTTCCATGATTATGTATGTTTCTTCCACTCCAGAAAAAAACATAGAAATGCATATTTTTATAACAAAAACCTACAATGGTTACATGAAATTTTCTTAAAATTTTGGGAGGATATTTCTACGTAGATCTGATGATTATACGTGTTAGTGCTTTGCTCCCTTTCCATCCGAGGCGAATTTTACTCTGCCGGGTTCCCCCATTAGTCCATCTGCTATTATCTTAACGTCTTTTTTTTTTTTGAAGTGTTATAATCCACGCTGATATTTCACGATGTAACCAAGGTGAACATTCGTTTTTCGCTGTACATAAAAATGTTAAGCTTTAAAGGTGGTTTTACATTTTTTTTTTTTTTTTTTTAACCATTTAACAAAGCTGACAGTGCGTCCCATTAGGAATTTAATTCGTTTTTACATTGCATAAAATACAAATTTACTCATTTCAATTCAGATGTATTTTATGTCCGGCCATACTGTGCATTTTACGTTTCTTAAAATTTGAAGCGACAGTTACTCTTCTTCCACATACAGAATCCTTTTGCACTCATCGCAGAAGTGATTCAAAAGGATTTCCATGGTTCCTTTGCCAAAATTACTATATGGATTATTATTCTATCAAGTTCTACAGTACAAAATAATCCACCTTTGTTAGCTCGTAAAAACATCCAAAAAGAGTAGTACAGTCAGACACCTAGCTTATAATGGATATTCTGTACAACACGTGTGAAACAGCCCATAAAAAGTACGAAAACCCATGCTTTACAAGCACGAAGAACTAATAAACATCGACGATACTTGACATTGTACGTTTAGAATTATTTTCATATATTTTGGCACGGTTTTGATCATTACTTTCAATATATTCGCTCTCAATACAAGACAAATTATTTTTATGTAATTAAAGGACATCAGTTAGTCACTACTAGTGTCTTACTTCTTAAAATCTGTGTAAGACAGACTATCTCGCATTACTTCCTGTATTGAGCTACTAATACTATCGTATTTTAGCCAATCAGGAACCAGCATTTCTTGCATCGGTCGAAAATTAACCTAACCTATTCTCGCGTTATACGATATGATTGGCGTGCACATTTCACACATGTATAGCGAAAATTGTCGACCGTACGAGACCCACTCGATATTGCTCAGGTTTGATAACCAATCAAATTAAACGAATCAAAGTTAGGCTAAATTCATTTTCGGTCGATGCTAGGAACGCTGATTGGTAATTGGCTAAAATTTATCATACGTAATAATTATAAACAGTTTTAAAAATTGGTCTCTTGTACCGTTAAGAATTTTAGGGATGGGCTACATTGCTTGAGATATATATATTTCAAAAATATGCATTATATGATCTTTTTATGTAAGGTTTTGGGAACAAACATCATCGACTATCCTATGGACTCCATTAATGAATAAAAAAGCGCTGGGATTTATTTCTGGATTTTCAGAATGTTCACTTTCAGTTGCACAAATGAAGGAAAAACTTCCGTTTTAATTTAAAAGAAAAACCAAACATAATATATAAATTAAGTGGAGCATGATTTAAGACCCCCATAAATTACAATACATTTCACTATATTATGTTTAATAAAAAATAAATTTCTTTTTTAATCTAAATGAAAATTTTAAAACGAAATACGGAAGAGAACTTTATAAATAATGCATAATAATCCAGTATACGTGGTCATAGGTACAAATTCCAATTTTACTTTACGTCTACATTAAGTATAAAGCAGTACTAATATTATGTAGACGGCATATATGCTTGTTACTTTCGTATATATACAGCTCTATTCTACTTTTAAGAAATAATCCAAATTGTACGTGCTTAATTCGTCATCAATCGAATAAATATAATTAAAACAGTCGATTGTATTAAATTTCCTTCATTTATAAGACATTTGAGCGATATATGTCTTAATTTCCAAAACCTATATAGTCGTTAAATTGCGATGTACACAGCAGCACGTCGCCTGACAAGGAACTGGATTTACACATCCTATTTCAAATGCAGCAGGCAACCTCGTATTGCACGATTTCCTTGAAACGATCTGTAATTTATATATGTATTGAATAGTTCTAATCTTAATTGCAACACGATTATTTATTGTCAGCGCCCCCTGACAGTGTTAACGACAACCTCTGAGATGTTTTAATAAAAAGTTATATCATATTAATTGTTTGATATATAATTTACTGACAAATAATAATTAATTGTTTTTTTTTTGTAAAATTAAATTCCAATTTTCCAATTTAGTTTCGTTACCATGTTTTTTAACGTAATGACAGGAAAAAATCATTGCGCCGCAGTCGAATACATTGACATGAATTGAAAGATCAGTCCTACAAAATTATACTTCATTCACATACTAATTTCAATAGAGTAGATTTATCATGATTACAATAAATACATATTGTAAAAAAGATTTACGATTTTGATTCATGAGAAATGCAATAACTGACCATACTAACTGAAATAAATCAAAATCCATTAAATCCATCAGTTTTGCGAAGTACATACACAATAATTATCTCCTACTGTATATATTTCTTAAATTCTCTAATTATTTCACCCCAAATAAATGGAGCGACCACGAGATTTCAAACAGATTTACGTAAATTTCTGAATATTATCTCTCTACATAATATTATACATCATTGTCCTTTTCAGCCGCACGCAAGTTTATAAACACACGCACACTCACACACACACCACTAAAATGCACGCATATATTGTATAAACCTTAACCACAACGTACGGTT
The DNA here is from genome assembly GCA_030522945.1 of Trichopria nigra. Classification (NCBI taxonomy): domain Eukaryota; kingdom Metazoa; phylum Arthropoda; class Insecta; order Hymenoptera; family Diapriidae; genus Trichopria; species Trichopria nigra. Next base: position 8,697 of record JAPYZR010003479.1, read on the forward strand.
ACGACTATGTATAAAATAAAGAAAAACGCATCAAACATCTCAGTCATATTTTTTCGTCTTTCTCGCTTGGTTTTTATCGCTCCACCTCGCTTCCTTTGATAAAAAAAAAAAGAAGCGAAAGGAAAAGTGAGAGAGCCATCAGTCATTGCGCTCGTTCTCATCCATCCTCATCTCTGTTCGTCGCTGCACTTCTCCTTTCTTTTGTCACTTGAGAAACAACGAAGAGGACCGAACAAAGGTAGAATGAATAGTAATTATTTTCACACGCGTTCCTGAATGTGAAAGTATTTGTATGACGCAAATATACAAGTGCATGCATAGAAATTGGATGCTTTTTGCAGAATTTTTTATTTTTGTGTGGCTTACAATAAAAATGCTTGTTCTATCTTATGCATTACTGAAATTGAATACACTTCCTTGTCGAAGATATGACTTTTGTTTCTCATATATTTGCAATGGACTACCGCAATGATTACCGAAAATTGGCAACTTATAATAATGACATAATATAAGGAATTGTTTTGTATACACTTTCATTTTTAGGACTACAACAGTCGATTCGAACATGAGTTGAGATGATGGGCAATGATGTTTTCAATGATGCAAAAAGAGATTGAACCTATATACACATTACCTTTACTGTGCTAAAATGTTTACTAAATCCACGATTAAGATGGCTGCAACATCAAGTGCTTTGACCATAAGATTGCTACTACAGCACTATAATGATAGCGTGAAACGCGTGAAGTGTTTTTGATAAACTTCATAACAAATGTATAAAAAATAAAGTAACTGGAAACTTATTAGGATGAGGTTAGCAAGTACACTAGGGAAGTGCAGTAATTTTCATGAAACTAATTTACATACGAGAAGTACATGAAAAACTAATAGCCTTTAATCGGCTATACTTTCGATCCGCCTTGCAAGCGTATATGGTCATTCAGGTAAAGTCGGGATAAAAATAATTTCTCGCTGCCTCTACGTTGATTATTCATGGGCCCGATAAAGAGAAAGAAAATAACGTATATCCTCCATTCTTTATTCGTTAAAAAGCAAGTTGATCATATCGTATCCGCCGCAGTGGAGAATTATAAAAACCTGAGTTAGGAACAAATACCAAAAACCACCAGATGCAAAGTGTCATGAAAATTCAACAATTGTTTAGAAATTCATTTGCCTCAGTGGATGCGCCATTTTGAATTTTCGAAACCGGTCATTAGATTCGCATTCAGAGTCTCAGATAAGCATCGATAAAAATTGGCATGAAAGCTAAAACATGTTGGAAATATGCGTCCTTTTCATTAGATCCGCCGTTTTGTGGACTTTGTAAATATTCCAATTAACCCTTAAAGTCGATGCGTACGATTACCCTTCCAACGGCCTTCGGACGTATAAAACGATATATGTGACTGATAGTTGCACATGTACTACTTGTCAAGTTTCAAGAAAATCGCCGAATGGCACTTTCCTAGTGTTAATGTTAAGTTTCCATGATTAATCTGTTGTTCAAAGCTACCAGTATGGGTTCTTAATTTATTAATATTAATTATTAAGTGTGTGGTATTAAGAGAGTTTTAGAAATTTGCTTGATATTTTGGAACTTCATCTTCAGGTCCCAATAAATCTATCCACATTTAGAAAAGAAATGGATCAATAAAACCGTTCCTATATGACAATAACATTATTGCTTGTGGCCAAATATTTAAAAGGATTTTGAAGTTCGAACTCTTCTCCACTTTGCGCCTTAAAATTAAAAAAAAATATGGTATATATATCATGTGATACAAACTTCTCACTAATGAATATAGATAATTTCGCCCTTGATACATAATATATACTATTGGGTCAAACACTGCCGTATGGTTTATAAACAGTTCGAATGATTTAAATAAAGATCTATCCCTTGAAATATCTCTACCACGATAAAGAGAAAGCGTATTTTCATGGAATTGGACGAGTTCGGAAAGAGCGGAATTCAGCTAGGGATTGTTTCGTTACCATTTTATCCACCACTTCAACTGCAAACACACCCACACACACATACAGGCGTGCAGATAATAAAGATACGTGTTCCAGCTATATTCCGTCGCGCGAGTTTGTGAGTGCGCAATATTCTTCCGTAATAAAGGTTTTCGTAGATACGAAGGTGTGCCGGGTAAGTACGCTCCAAGACATACAAACCCCCGCTGCGAGCTACGTATGCCTATACGTGGCCGTATCATCTTGAACATCTCGTAAATTCGTTGGAAAGTAGGTGCGGAACACTAAGAAGCTCTCACGCGCCACAGGCGCTTGGGAGTTTAGGAAATTTTACGACCTTGAAGATTCGCGTTCCCCAATTGTATTTTGCAAGCATTCCGCTGCACTGTTCTACATCCCCATTCATTTTACGTAGCCCGCTTTATAATTTCGACGGATTCGCTGCTGGATCTCCCGGTATGCCTTATTAGTAGACTCGGGCAACATTTGAATAAGTTTCATAGTGAAGTTCTAGCGTGGATCACACTGGATGGATTTTAGTGCTGAGTGCTAAATTAACTACAGCTTTCACGTTTACATTTACATTTTCAGTCGCTTAGAGGAGTCGAGTAAATAAGAAACGTCAAACATTAATGAAGGAATTAAAAACATAATAATACCCATCAGGTTGGTCGTAAATAAGGACTTCAATGATCTAGTCCTTGACGTGGGTGAAAGAAACCACAGAAATTTCCGAAACGAAACGTCGTGTATATATAAAACTGATGCGAAAATCATCATTTAATCAAACCTGACCCAAACATTTAATCTCATTTTCTCAACTTCTCGAAAGGTATAACTATAATATATACAACTCCCATTGGTGCTATTTGAAACTTTGGGTATATATTTATACATATATATGCTTTATTGAATTCTTCGTGTAGTCCATCAACAATAGCAATTCCATGTAGTGCGCTGACGAATGACGTTCAGTATCTTTTTATCAGATGACTTTAAAAGGTCACTGAAAGTTAAGGCAAGAACGAACTTTGAGTCATTTTCATCACTGATCACTATCTTGGTAATTAGAGCCAATAGCTGAAAGGCTATTATAAGACTATTCTAACGGGGAAAACAAATTCAACTTTCCAGTATACCGAAGTTAAATGTCTAACGAGAGGGATGAACTTTTCACTTCGTTCTAGACGTGTTTTTACGTTGGCAAAATTACTTTCGTTGATCGCGCATTGTCGTTTCCTCCAGGCTCTGCTCTTCTCGGTGATATTTACATATTTCCTACATTTTTATTCACAGTCACTCGTTACGAGCCCGCTATAGCATTGTTCGATTTTTATACAGGCGACAGCACACGACAAGCAGCGAGCTACTTCGGAGCGCAACGTACTCCAGCTCACTCCTGTCTAGGACATTTTAAACGAAAGCCTCTTAACCATACACCTCTGAAGTTCTCAAGTTCTTGGACGATGTACATTATTCTTCACCTTGCGCCAGCATTAGCAAAGCTGTATTGTGAGCCACACTCTGCAACGGCCCATCAGAAGTTGCTCTACTTCCCACGACGATACCGCCTCCGCTATATGTTACCTCTGTTGTGCTTTTTATTTTCAGGATTTCATAGAATTTTGCAACACTCCATCTCTCTGTTTCTTTCTTTCTAATTCCATATTTCTCTTTCTCTTCCCGACTGTTTTCCTGCCTTCTATTTTTCGCAGCGCGTTTACGCCATTTTTTTACTCCACAAGTCTTAATAGAGTCCCGGAAAACCCACGCGTACGCCGTATTTTTTATTAAATGAATTTTTAATATATATAATTCACTGCCAATTTATTATCGACGTCTTTATGGATGTATATGTATAATTAAGTCAATTAGTCGGCGAATGATTTATAGTGCAAAGTTGGCAGGAATTTGAATATTCAATATCGACGTGCCTTTTACAGTTTTATTTTAATTTGCATAAAAGGTTCTTATATTATTCTGCCCATTATATGAACTCTGTGAAAATGCTCTGACGATTAACATTTACCAACATTCACGATCGAAATTTTTTCAATTTCTTTGATAATTCAACAATTTTTCAGTATAGTGCTTAGGTACCGTCACTCGATTCGTATTTCTTGGTCGGATCTGTTAAGAACTATAAGTGAATCTATAAGTCGCAGAAAGTTAGTTTTCGTTTATTATGACATGGGCTAAAGATTCCCTTATAGCAATTCAATATCTACAAAATAAACTAAACGAAAATATTATAGTACAACAGTACAGGTGATAAATAATTGCAATACATTATAAGACAAACAAGTAAGCTGCAGAACAAACATAAACACTGCGGATAACCTCTTCTTTGCGCGTTAAACAAGGATGGACATAGATATAAATACATATCAGTGCTATGATACATACTAATCCAGACAATACGACGAAACGTAAACATCAACGTTCGCTTTTAGATATCGTAATTTCTTAAGATTGTACCTTATATTTAATATTCCAAATTATTTAAAGAATATTCGTTATTAACGCATAAATAATTAATGGACTAGGAGTGCTTGACAATAAAAAGGACTAATTAGGGGCGGAAACATATACAAATACATTTTATTCAAAACCAAAAAGGAACCGGTGAATGTAAACAATACGTGACTTTTCATTCTTCTCGTTTTTCTCTCTTCAGCCTGGTTATTAACCTTTTTCCAGGTACTGGCTGATTTGAAAAGCAAAATTGTAACCGGCGTGTTACAGTATATTGCAACATGAATAAATGTATACATGTCATAAAATGCTGCATTTCTTATGTATACATAGCTTTCAGCATTGAACTTATAACGGTAGAAGGGAAGTAATACTCTATGAATCTTGATTCAATATAAGCTACAAAAGAATATTTAATCAACACTCAATTTATTCGATTAATCTCATTCAGCATTTGAATTCCACTTTACTTCGCATTCTCTCGAACGCGATAAATTCGATCAATATTCGATAGAATTTCTGTGCATTTTTATATGAAGGCAAATAAATTAAAAAGACTTCTATATAATTATTGCAATAAACTAAATGCTCGAAAAAATGTTAACGATCCGTTGCATATTTATATATTTTTATTCATATATATTAGGAAAATTTACATGGGGTATTTAAAAAACAAATTATTTCCTTTAACGCATAAAATTTAACAAATCTGCTTTACAGCTTGCTTTACATCTTGCTATACATCTTGCTTTAATCCTTTATATGACTTTTTTGATAGGGAAAAAAAATATACAAAACTCAAACGACAATGATTTTTTGTCGATTATGATAAATTATGGATTATCTCGAGCCATTTTGACCCATTTTCGGGCTTATGAATGCGCTTGGGGGTCCAGAAAAAGAGAAAAACTTTTTTCCCCAAAACTTCTCCGTAATATATCCAGTCAATTTGGCACCTCATGAAACCCAGATTCCATTA
>JAPYZR010003480.1:0-14128 GCA_030522945.1 Trichopria nigra
TCAAGACAATCTTGCGAGCGAAGCGAGCCGGGGGTCCAAGGGGCAGAGCCCTTTGGTGGGGTTGGCGGCCGAAGGCCGCAGGGGCGAAGCCCCTAGTTTAAAATGTTATAATTTGTCGATAGATTAAGAATTTAATATTTAATTCGGTAATTAGAGTTATGTAGTCACTATATGAGATTTCATTGAATTTACATGGCACTCGTGTACGATTTTCGATGAAAGTGAATATACCGTCATCCTTCCGCAGTAATGGTATCGATCAATCATGTGAATCATTATCGTCTGTACATGGCTGCTAGTGTACGTGTGTGATTACATACTAGTGCGTAAATATATCATTTAAAAGAAAAGAAAAAGAAAATACACAACGACCTAAAATAAAATATCCCATACCATAAAGGAACATCCTGTACCTGCAGATACTGCACCTGCAGATATGCAACTATTGTTATTGTATAAAAATGAAATATAAGCGCAATGGAATCAATCTTCAATAATACATTGAAGACAACAGTTTTTAACTATACAAATGCGTTTATATATATCACTTACGATTTATTATACAACACTTTAAGAATCATATTTTATTGGGAGAACTAAAACTGTATACTTTACGTAAGACTGATTAAATCAGCGGGATTATTTTTCATAATTTACGCACGTGTTGTGCAAAAGATAAAGAATCGAAAGGAAAAAACTAGAACTTCGCAGTGAAAATAATATGCCTAAGTATTTCACGGTGTCACGCTCGCTTGATTTTTATCTCTAGGTTCGAGACGTTATATTATTATAAAAGCACCGATTAAGAGAAAGCATAAGATGTGACAAATATGCATTATACAAATATGAATTATGATTATGATTATGACAAATATAAATTAGTCATCTACATATACATAACATAGGATATATCAAATTATTTGCGGCAATTAATAATCAGAAGTTTGATTGTTTGTCAATTTTGATAAAATTTTGAGATATCTAAAATGGACATTGAATCTGATCGTTTACGGTATAGAATATAATGGCGATATCAAGTGGTGGAATCAAAGGCATTGTTTTCTTATATATGTAACATAATTCCTCTCCTTACATTAAAAAAAAATGTATGATACCGTTTTATTGTAATATTCCCATTCACTTTATAGGCTGTGTGCATACTAACACAAGCTTGCAGGCGTGAGTTTGTGTGGTTATGTACATATACATAAAATACCACCCAAGAACTTACAGCACCCAACAAAGAGGGCGTTCAAAGTGTTCATGTACACAGTCACACAACATTACTTCCGTAAGTTTGTGTTCGTATGCACACAGTCCATATATAACATAGTAAAATGAACTTAGTTGAAAAGTTTAAATTATATTCAACTTTCAACTTTTTAATCCGATTTCGATAATTAACAGTTGATTATTACTAATTAGTTAAAGTTCTACCATATACTCTCTAATTAATTATGTATTCCGTTTCGATGATTAAACCAACAAGATCTGCAGCTCTACAAGAGGTTCAACATCAAAGTACCACATATATAAATAAGATATCTGTCGTTATTTCATTTCTTTATTATAAGATTTTCGTGAATGTTTTTTAGAAACTAATTTTATGTTATGCTTTGAGAATAAGACAACCGCATTGCGTCGAAATTTTCATATATTCGCATGTATGGCATTTACTTCCGTATTACATCTTGAATTTGCGAATTAGACATTTCACGTAAAGAATCGAAAATTCTGTTGATACAATGAATCAAATTTTTATGTTAATTGTAAATTTATGACGTGTAATACAAGATTTGTATAATTAAAAATGTTTATTATTATAAGCGGAATAAATTAATCTTAACTAATCATATTCCATCATTATCATTTCGAAACTTATTACAATGTACCTTACATCCTGCTTGAGAATTATGTAAATATAGTATGTTATTTATACGCAAGCTATTTTAATCGGCATTTCCATGAATCCTCTTTGTTAAAACAATTTTAATTTGCTCGCCTATTAGTGTTTCTATATTAATAAATAATGTATAATAATCAATAATAATTAATAAGTTACAATGTTAATTAATATGCATATTCAAATAAGGAATTCCATCAACAAATGATGTAAAGGTTTAATATATTTAATATATTTAAGGTTTCTTAGATTATTTCAAAGTTCACTGACAACATTAAGTATATATATGTATATAGTTTCTGAATCTCGTATAATATCAGATTTGACAATTATGTTCGTTTTGCATAATATAACATTTATTTAAAGATCTATACTTTAATCAGACAATATTGAATCGCTCTGATTATAAATAAAACATACAATTGACGTTATATAATTACACACTTGTTAATGCTTCGTTTTACCCAACTATAATGATACCTATTCGATTAACATTTATATTTTTATAAAATTACCAAGGAAAATCAGTTTCCGATACTAGCTTGTAAAAGATTTTCTAAATATGATATGCATGTTTCCCTGCGACTAATAATAATATTGTCAATAAATCGATGAATAAAGTTAAGAAATGTTGCACATTGCATATCAGGTTACACGCACAAGAAAACGGCGTCTAAATATCTCAGCTTCATATAAGGAGCGTGTCTCGCCCTCTAATTGGTCAGCTTGAAACTCTCGTCAATTGCATTCTATTTGGAAAAAAAAAAATTATAATCACGTCGACCCATACCATAGGGGGGATCGAAGTACTGATTTCGTCACTCAAAAAAAAAAAAAAATTATCATATGTTTTTGTCATCAAATGTCTATACGTTTCCCAATATAATAAACCAACAAATGCATTAAAAAATCTAATGGTTACTGGTTTTTTTAAATTCACCGATTAGAAGTCGATATATTCGATATCTTCAACAAAATCATATACTAAAATTTAAAAAATTATATCTCTCTTAGTTTACTGAGGAATGTAATGAATGAGTACTCAATAAATACTCGGATCTCAGTATGCTGAATCAATCAGTCATCGAATTTTTTAAAATCGACCAATTAGAAGACGAGATTTCCCGGATTTTTAACAAAATACTCAAAATACCCACAACTTCATACCGCATAAAACAGTCATGGATTTCTTAAAATTGACCAATCAGAATTCGAGATATCTACTCTGATTCTCTGATCTGTGCATTACGTTCTGAAAAATATCTATTCTTCAGAACGTAATGCACCCATGCAGAAATGAACTATAAACCAATAATAGAAGACATTATTTCGAATTTGATTGTGATTTTGGTAAATCACAATCAAATTCGTTCATAAATATACGGTTTACGATTTGTCATTTTTTCTTTTAATTTAACAAATCATATCGATATGCATTTACTGAGTGATTGATAATAATCTGTTCTTCGATAATACATCTTTTCTTGCTTTAAAGTTAAGCACACACACACACACACATGCACGCACGCACATATATATATATGAGGCTCTGAGTATATCGTAACCTACTATTAGATGACATTCTCTAGTGCGTAAAGTCAACTTTTACGTATGCTGGAAGAATATGATTTGCATTTAACTTTTCACGTACCACTTTCGATTCATGCATTACTTATTTCACGCCTGGCACCTTTAAGCACAAAATATTTCACTATCGTTACTCCCCTAAATTCAAAAAAAAATTGTATTCTAACTCGTACGTGAAAGTACGCTTCAAACCCTTTTAAGGATAATGTACTATTAAATATACGTTTAACGATGATTTTTAGTGAATAGATGAGTGGACTTCCAGAACCTGCAAACTCATTAATAACTAAACCGGACAATTTATCTTTGCAAGTCATGCGCATTAATGCAGACCAGAATATCGCCCCGTTTAGCGAGACTTGACACTTCGTGTCATAATGGAAGTAATTACTTAAAATATAAGATCTTATCAAGAATAATCATTTAATGGTCAATATACCATTCAAAATCAGATTACGCTAATAAACGCGCAATAATAAATAAGTAATTAAAAAATGAACTTTCCCAGGTAGAAATTAATCGTGGCATTCCGTTTTATAGTAAAAGCCCTATATCGGAAAACCATTATAAAATCTGTAAGAGAAAATCTCTCGATTCTATCCAGATTTATGTAGAAAATCTAGAAATTTGAAAATTACTATAAATTCTAGGTTGGATAAAATATGAATTCTGTCACGTTTCTATATCGGTTTTGTCTAGAAAATACTAGAAATATGATTATTTTTATAGCAAATTTTGTTAGGTTAGAATAAAATAGCCTTTCCTAGATAGAAACTAGACAGATTCTGCTTAGATCATGGACATAGATTATTATTATGGCCCCATGTACATTAAGCGTCTAGCTGCGGATATTGGGACTACATAGTTTTCCAGTCTAGAGCCAGTAATTATTCTTGGTAATCTAGACAGAATCGATACAGCGCCACGATTAATTTCTGCTATAGGGTTTATTTCTTCCAAATCATAGTTTCGTTGTGTTTTAGTAATCAACCCCCAATTTGCATAATGTATTAGGAGACGAATTTCGACGATGCTTTGTCTGCAGTTTCACCCGAGATGAGTTAAACGTTCGCTCAGGAGGGATGCTGTGCCGTTATCACTGTGTATTAATAATAATGCATCTAATTAGTATAGATTTCAGAGTAATAAAAGTGATTTATAGATATCATTAATGAAGTGCAAATATTTCTGTAGAAAGGCATTAGAAAAACATGCATGAAAAATTGCCGCAAGTGGTGGAAGATTAGCAAATCTTTATGAGATATCGCGTACAATTGTCGCGTAATCGATGTACTATATAAAGGACTGGGTGGTCGGTTCTCTTCTGAACTTCTCGCCAGTTGCTCGAATCATGTCAAAACTCGCGATCATCGTTTGTGCTCTTATCGTCGCCAGTGTAAGAAGATAATACTATACTTTTCGTATAACGAATTCATTTCAATCTATAATTCCTAGCATTCTTCAAATTTATTTATTAAATTCAATTCATCCAGTATCATGTTCAGTAAAAACAAAGATTCACTTTCAATTGCTTTCTGCCATCATCTTCGTATAAAAGACTAGTAACTTTTTGTAATATTTTTATAACCGAAGTATTTAGTAATCTGTTCATTTTTTAATATTTTTTACATTTTTTTCAAAATTGGAAACTTTCTTGATATTTTTCCAAAATTTGTATACTAGAAATATCGTTCATTTTTTATTCTTTCATCAATTCTATCGAATATCAAGTATTCTTCTGCCGTAATTTTTTGTCATGTAAATAAGATTTATTTAAGAAATTAGATCATTCTCTCCTCTACATCATATTGAAAAATCTGTTGGCATACTTTCAATCATATAAAATGTATGCGCAGGAATTATCAAATGTTTATATTTACACACAAGTGCGATAATAATTACGGCAACGAGTAAAGGTGCCATCGTAACGTTCCGAATGCCTTGACACGTGCATTGACGTTGCGACAATGAAGCGGCTTTTCTCATTCGGTTTGTTTATTCGGTAAATGATCTCGCGTCCTTTTCAATGTTTCTCGCGGATTATTACAAAATAGAAAAAAGTATCACTGTGGAGAAAAAGTGAAATTTCCCGTAGCCTCTTCTGATGGCCAATTAAAAATGATTGGACACTTTTCAGGCCGTTCAGGCATCGGTGGTTGAGAGAGGTAATATGGGGCGATCGCTGCTCTCGTCTGCACAGGAAAGATTGCAAAAGGAAAAGGACCGTATAGATTCTACCATCGACAAGTTGGTCAACTGGATTAACGAGAAGGTCAGAACAGCGGAAGCCGATGCCAACAAAGTTATGGTCAAGTTGAGAGAACAGGCCAGTACTCTGGAAGATGGCGTCCGTGAACAAGTTGAAGATGCACTGGACAATGTAAGAAATGTTTTTCTGTTTTTTTTTAATTTCTTATTTGTGAAAGTCGTGAGGTTTCTGTACGATTGTAACTTTAATATTGGTTTTAAAAATGTAGGTTGATCAGCAAATCCAGGATGCTACAGAACAAGCAGCACAAGCAGCACAAGGATGGCAAGGCGACCTCGACGTGTCCGAGTGTACGAATTTGCTAGCTGGAGTCCGAGATGCCGTGTTGGATGTTCTCGTTGATGTTGGTGTTTGCATCAATGGACAGATCGATCAAGGTGCTGGATACATCAAGAGCATGACGGAGACAACCGACAAAATCCTCGATCAATTAATCGAAATCAAAGCCACCGCTGACGAGTGTATTCGCGATGTCGACGGAATAGCTTCTGCTCTCAAAGCCGTTGTCTGCGTGAATGCTGTAAGTCCTCGTTTCATTTTCATTATCTCGTAACTTTGTTTCGCTTCCTTATCTTTTCGCGTTATATTATTAAAGGAAAGCAAGATCAATAATAATCAGGACTGATCGATGTATTGACCGTGCTTTGTAAACAGTCTTTTATTTAACGTTGGAATGCAGCGAATTTTCTTCTCGTTTACGAGAGTTAGAACTGAACATTCGAACAACGAAATGAGATTTACTCTTGTTTTGCATTTCAAAGGCCGGAGTTAGAGCAACATGGGCTGCAGCTAAGCAAGTGCCATCTTTGGTGACGGACTCTGCTAAACTGGCGGTCATGGTAGCTTCATTGCCACCTACTCTGACGTATTGTGTGGCCAGCAACAGCTTCGCAACAATAGAGGAGAGATTAAACGATGCGATTTACAATGTTAGGGCGTGCATCGCTGAAAAACTGAACGAGGCCAATGAAAATCAGAGAGGGGGGCCGACTAATGACGATTACCCAGCAATCACTCAAGAAGTATTTTAATATTTTAAGGATGTGACAAAAATCAATACGTTGATAAGATTTATATTGTATATGTTTTCTCGTAAGTAAAGAGTATTATTATAAAATAGCCTGGTTGAATAATCTTTCCCCCATTGATCCTAACTAACTCGAACATTGTTAGAATATTACTAAATTTTTCCGTTTATCAAAAACTCTTTTTTAAATGTGTACTTTTTCGTTCGAGATGTTTTTCAAAATGTGAATCGTGCAAATTCCGCAAATCTAAAGGAAATTATGAGGATATGAATCTGATAAAACTTTGGCAAAACTAATTTGTCCATTTCGTTATTTCTCTGAGAATACAATAACCAAAAGCGACTGTTCTTCTATTATACAGCAACTTCAATTTTATTGCGTGAATTTTTGTACTCGCTAAATTTCTTGGAGAGAAAATTCAGCCACTCCACCCAATTCAAAGCTAGCAAAAAGCCAACGAACAAAACATGATGCATTCAGCAACGCTTTCGTAAATTGCAGATTCAAGAAAACATATATATGTAACTACATTCAATAAATATACTGAATTAAAATTATTGCAGTGGAAATCTAAAAAATGCATGTAATTTAATTTTATTCGGGTTTTCAGTTCAGCTTAGTTCACCTATTATTGAACGATTTACTTACCATTATGAATATACAATATTTTACATAAGTTTCTTTTTTGTTTGTATGTATATCTTAAAAATATCAAGATATTCTCTACATTTAAAATGTATAAGTAATTAAGAATTAGAGAAATAAAGAAATAGCATATTGGTGTCACTATCACTTCGTACTCGCTTTAGCACAGGCTACAAACACGAAAAATACTCTTATTAAAAAAATTGGACATTCAAAATTTTTCATTTCGTACTGTCTAGAATTTTACTCTTACCTAAAAGTAACTCGACATGGACATTTACCTGTAACAAAAAGAAACGATTGATTAGTTCCAAAACGAATAAACTTAATTACAGACTACATGAGATTCATCAAATACGAGACTAAATTACATACAGAATAATGAATAAATTGAAAGAATGCTGATATGATAGAAATTGTTACAATTATGGAAGCTGAATAGGTGAAATCAGATACAACCATTCAATTTATAACACTATATTGAAATTGATGATAACAGTTCAATGTTTAACAACGCATCGCTATCGTCGGTGCAATAATATCACTCAAGCGACTTTTCAAGTTCATGACCAGGAAAGCACAAATATTATAGTTAACTTCACGATGACCAGTATAACTTCCGTACTAATCCCATAGCCTTTACGAAAATATACATCAGGTAATCCGCAGAACCCAAACTGAAAAAAAAGACATTTCTTTTCACGATGGAAATAGGCAATAACTGAAAAGTATAAAAAATGAAAAGCATTATTATTTATTTTCGTTAATCTCAACTGTCAAATATATCTACTACCACGTTTATCGCTAGTGACGTAAAATAGGTGGCGATAGCGGAAATCCGCAAAATTTAAACTATTACGTTGCAGTACAATAACCGACCAAGTCTTAACGAAAATACGATAAAATCATAAGTTTCCGAAAATTGACAGTGTTCGATCGCAGATTGTATCCTCCGATCCTTTGAAAGGTTCAAATAATATACTGATAAAAGGTCAATATTACTGAAATTGTCTAAAAGTATGCACAGCTCATTTAAGTCGTATACTGTCGATAGCCGAAAATTGATGCACTATTTAATATTCAGCAAAGTGACATGTGTGTTAAAAATCCTTCTTCTATTGAAATAATTAGCATCATGTTATTTTTTCGTAAGTTACATTTCGATAAATACACATCGACATTTTTGTAATTTTGACAGAAACATATTTATCGCAACAATAATAAAGTTAATCCGTTAGATTAAACACAAATTAAGACTACTTCTGTATAAGTGAAAGAAAATTAAATGTAATCAACTCACGTAGACTAACCATAATGTTGATACTGGCAGTACAATTATATATATATATACTCGAGTGCGAAAATTTCAATCACTTTTTTGTTTATGTTTTTAAGGGAAATTATTCAAATTTTCTTTGGAAGGATGATTATGTATAATTTATCGAATTCCCTACAAAAAAATATTCCAGTGAAATTTTGATAAAACAGTCAACCAATTTAATTTACACTTTCTCAGCTTTCTCTTATTGCGACGTTGGTTCGATAACTGTTCTACTGTAGACGTCCTTTAAGAGGGTACACGATAAGGTTTGCAAATTGGCAATATTGCAAAAATGTTAGAGTCATTGTGAAACTATTCAATAAGCAACTGCTTCTCTCATTTCATTTTTTACATTTAATTGTTATGGTAGGTAAGTTCAAGTGTGCATCCCCTCCACAACAAAATGCAAAAATATAAATATTATCGAACAAAATATATCAAATAACACTGTCGACTAAAGTTGATACCACATACACCAATTTTTCGTCACCGATAATTATTGCACTAATTTATAGTTTTTGATACTCTGCGACGAAAAAAATGAGGAAAATGTACGGGTACAAGGAAAATTGAAATCAGTAACAGTCATTCTGTTCACACGTCGAAATGTTTAATTAGTTTAAATAGAATTTAAATTAATTACAATCATACAATTTTTTTACACTATAGTGGTGCAAGTCAATAAAATATGTTCTGCATAAATTTAAAGGAAAACTGTTCATTATTCAAGTTAGAGTAATTAATTCAAGCATAGTCATTACATTTTAAAGCTAAGTTTAAAGATGTTTTAGTATGAATTTCTTTGAAATGTTTTGGAATTAAAAAAAGTGGTCGATAGAAGTTTATTTTCTCCCTATCAAACGTTAATTAGTATTTAATTTAACTGTTTATATTTAATCAGAATTCAATGCAATCTATCATGCAATTAATTTAAAAATTATAGAAAAATAATTCTAGTAAGTAATTGAAGGATAAATAAAAATGTAACGTTAATTAACAACAATCATATATCAAGAAAATCATACAACGTTTAACCCAGATCCTAATTGGGTGCCGAAAGAAATTTAGATAAACCGAAGACTACGAACGTATATGACAAAATAATCACTTATAGTAAAATAGACTGCGAGCAATAAAGAAAACATCAAAATCGATTTTATCGTTATTTTATATCATTTCATTGGCACAATTGTAACATATTACATTTCAAAATATATCTACGAGTATTAGTGACCTGTGTATAAATTCCATCAATATCCCACACTTCCCATAAGATATTTTTAGGACCTTCCTTAGGCAATCGTAATTATTTTTACTTGATTCTGTATGAAAATTTAGGACAGTTCAAGAAAATGTAAATTTAGAGAATCGGACGAAAGGGTACATCAATTCCGAATTCAGACAACAAAGATTGATCTTCATTAGCAACGCTCGTTTGTTGTAGCAACGCCAGTTTTCTGCTTGTTACCCAGACATCATTTACGCGTTTGCTTTTATATCGGTGCGAATCGGGTGGCATATAGTTCATTGCACAGCATAAAAGTTGATTTTAATAACTTCTGCAGTCATTTAAAAACATATGGTTCATTTTTCAATCACAGGAATCTTCTCATTTCCATCTGACAATCAGCAAGGTGTTTTATTATATACAAAATTTTTCATTTTTAAATGTGTAGTATACAGTAGTAGTGCAGTAGGATTACATCTGAATGTAAAATTAATCCTTTGTATTCAATATTAAGATTTACATTTATCAATAGATATATATCATAAAAAAAACTATGACAGTACATCATTAAACATATTTTCTAAGAAATCGTATCTTCACATAAATAGAGTGGAGGAAAGCACCATAAAGCATAGTGTGGAAAAATGTCATATTTTTTTGCATTGCACATTCGCCGATGATTTTCGCACTCGAAGAACACTTATCATTTTTTTACGAACGAAGGCGTAAAAGTGGACGTAAAATAATAATATATTTTTTATCAGCAAGATGCAATAGCGAATTGCTAAAAACACCGTCACGTTTTCATGGCCAAATGAAACGCATACGCTCGGTCTAATTTATGCGCTGATTCCAGGCATTTTAGTCAATTCTAGAAATCGTTGCAGTAGAATACGAGCATTTCTTTATAATCACATTAAGAACAAATGTATGACAAATTTGCGCATTTACTCAATTATCGACATTCGCGTACGCATTGTTACCTATATAAACAATCAGTGTGTCTATTGTCAGGCAGGATTCTCCAGAGTTCATCCACAGAAAGATGTTCAAATTTACGGCCCTCCTCTGCGCCCTAGTCGCTGTTGGCGTAAGATTTCATTTTTACCATTATGTGTTTCTCGATTTACTCATTTATTTCCTTTTTGTTACATAATTTCATCGAAATGAATGATTTTATCATATACAATTTTTCCATTATCGTGATAGTTCGTCCAAGTAGCCCGAGCTGATGGCTTGGATAAAGCCAAAGGTGAATTTGAAAAAATTATCGACAAGGCCATAAACTGGTTTAAGGATTCGATCGACGAATACAAAAGGATCGTCAATGATGTTATCGAGAACCTCAAAAGGAGTGCTGAAAAGATTAAGGATAAGATTCGTCATCAGGCGATAGTAGCAGTTGACGAAGTAAGTCAACAGTTTATTTTAGTATTTACTTTTTTTTTTAATGTACTTGTAGAATTAAAATTTGCTTTCGGACAAATGAAATCTCTTGTAATTTAAGTAGCATTTTTAATCTCATGGACTTAAATTCATTTTTTTTTTTTTTTTTTTTTTTTTTGTTGCAATCCAATTACTCGAGTCCAACCAAAATATGGACTGGTATAACTGGCTCATCTGACAGGCCATGAGTATAGTTTCAGTATGCAAAGTTAATACAGCGATACTATAAAATGATTTCCGTATCTGTGAACTAATGTAATGACAAATATGTAGGCAATCAGACAAATGTCTGCTGAACGCGAAGCAGTCGATAGCGAGACCGACGTCTCATCCTGCGATGCTATCTTGAGTGATGCCCTCAAGGCCCATGAAAGTTACGTGAAAGACGTTGTGAATTGCGCAGACGGTAAGGTTAAACAAGGCCTCGGTTACGTCAAAAATATAACAGACGCCGCTGACAAAGTCCTCCAGGAGTTTGCACATAAGCAAGATGAAGCCAAAGAGTGTCTCAAATTCGACAACGTCATTAAAGCTGTCGTTTGTGTCAATGGCGTAAGTCTATATCCTCATGAATACTCATTTGGCATTAGTCCTAAGTACTAGAACTGTATTTTTAATGCTAAAGTTCAATTTTTCTTTGTTATTGTTGTTGTATTATTTTCAGTTACGATTATGATAATTTGAAACAAACTTAATTTTCAAGTTCAACTATAAACTATACAAACAAATGCCTTGTCGAATATATGATATTAATTATTTATTTTGTTGTAAGGTTGGAATAAAAGCAAGTCTTGCCAGTGCTAAAACGATACCGACTGTAATTAAATCTATCGGTAATATTGCTGCAATGGTGCAAGGATTACCAGCTACATTGCCCGCCTGCATCGTCGGGAGTAGCGTAGCAACAACGGAAGAACTAATCGGTCAAGGAATTGACAACTTCCGCGGATGCATCGCTCAAAAACTTAATGACGCTAAAGAAAAACTTAAGCAACAATAATTGTTATTAATTTTACTTTTGAATTGATTTATATATATAGAATAAAATAATAAGTAATTATATATTATTCTCATTTATGAAGAGTGACTAAGTTTCTAACTGGGATTGAAATCGCTCTGAAAAAGTCAATCCAAGTCGTTTTTTATTCTTAACATTTCTTGGAATTATACATTCTCGAACTCTTGACGAAATTTTTAATAAAAATTGATTTATTAGTAACGATTGTGTTTAAATAATTTCAGTGCGAATTTTCTAAAAATTATGCTAACAAAACTAAACAAAATATTGCAATTTATAGGATTGAATGCCAATTGTGTTTTTAAAAAGTATACTGCCATGACAGATAAACATAAATCAAATTTTTTTTTTTAAGGCATCTATTTGTAAAACATATCATGAGTATCATAACCAAATGTGAACTTAACCGATTTCAAGTGCTCTTTAAATTTCTGGCAGTGAAATCTGACACCAAAAGAGTGAACATTGAGCCACTCTTCAAACGAGTGAATTTTCGCTTCATTTTAGAGTGGTCGAAGAATTACTTCGATCGAAGTGTTGAATTTGGTCGAAAAAAAAAAAGAAATGACAATATGTTTTGTTTTTTTATAAAAATTCGATAAAAATAATGTCTGTATACGTGATGTACGTATATACGGTGTTGACAAAACGAAAAAGTGACTTGTCACTCAGACAGAGTAAAACTTAATCGTTGAAAAGATTGACTTAATGTTCACTCTTTGCAGGATGAAATTTCATTCTAAGAGATTTAGTGTATATCCGACGTTGTAACGTGCTATATATGTAGAGGATCAATTGAAGATGAGAGGGGATGCACTTATAGGAAATATGTTTATATCTACACAGGCACAACTTGAGATTAGTTTATGTAATGAAATAAATAAATGTAATGAAATATTCACCATTTGTTTGAAACTAAATAAAAAACTTTTTGTAGAGAATGAATGTAAATTCTCTACAATGTAAAATTAATTGTTTGATTAATCTTAATTATTATGAATAGGAAACAACAAGATAAGCCTATATATATATATATATATATATATATTCATGTGTGTGTGTGTGTGTGCAAATTCACAATATTGTTCTACTGACTTTAAATATAACGATGTTTGAAAAATGTCAAAACTTGAATAGTGGAAATATACTAATACTCATATAACGTGTAATTAGTATCATGTCTCGAGTGTAATTCTGCAGTGGTGTACTATTGACATCAGAATAGTCTATCATTTATTTCTATGTACCAATTGCGTTGATTCACTGAAAGATGCATTGTATCTTTTTATGACTATTATTGACTTATTGTTACTTATTCATGGAATGCCTATATGTTTATATGATAGAAATAATAAACAACATCTTCTTTCTTTTATTCTCGTACATTTCTTTCATCCTTCTCTTTCATTTATTGATTTATTTTTCGGCAACTAAAATTAAATACTTTGACAAATCATCACAAATTATTTTCATATCATAAATTCTCTTCATATAAGAAATCGTTCTCGTATCACAAAATGTAACGCATCACAAAATTCTAAAGAGATTTCTCCGTTGAGGTGTTGTCGAGGATAGACGTGTTTATTACGCTCCGCGTGTATTTATTACGATCAGCGTGTATACCGCGAATAACAAATCGACTCGTAGTGTGAAAAGTGATTAATACAAAGTATTGTATCCTCC
>JAPYZR010003481.1:0-40000 GCA_030522945.1 Trichopria nigra
AAAAAAAAAAAAAAAAAAAAAAAAAAAAAAAAAAAAAAAAAAAAAAAAAAAAAAAAAAAAAAAAAAAAAAAAAAACCCTCAAACGAAAGTTCTTCACACAATAACATTCGTCGTTTCTTACACAGTTTTAATGCACTTTGAATGCATCTCTCTCACTTCCGCGACACACATGCGCGCACTTATTCAACCAGGAAATTCGTCAGCTCGTGAGAATTTCTCTCGCGCACACCCCTTTTTCTTCGTCTCGCCTTTGACTATTCAGAATTCCGCGTGGTTCGAAAAGCAGAATGAAAAAAAAAACCGCTTCAGAAGCCGATGTATACGAATTTGATACGTCTCGCGGTGTGTAGGGGGACCCAGAGTAAATTGAAACCACGATCGTAAGACGACCTTAAGTCGAACCACGAAAAGATCCTCTTTTTTGTGTGATATGTAGTAGCAAGAACGTGATATTTTTGTCAGTGGGATCTCGGGGGTGCTACTTATAATTCAATAGTTTGTTATCAATTGTTATATATTCAGTTTCTGGAAAAAGTTTCAGATTTCAGGTGAATGACATTAGAAATTTGATTGAATTCAAACAGACATGAAAATAACGAAAATTTATTAAAAATTTGTTAAAAAAAGAAACTGGTTTTTGTATATTCAATTCAAAATGGCGGATGATTCTTTTTAGCATGTAGCAATAATTGGACCGAAACTATTGTTACTCGAGGGTTTACAAGGTCGATGATGCAGAATCCGACATGATTCTGACGTTTAAAATGGAGGATCCAATAGGGTGGTTTTGAAGAATTTGATCAAACTATACGTAATCGAAGTTATTAATTTAATACACGGATACAAAACATGTATTCATGGTTTCATTTTAATCTACAACATTGACGATATCTGACGAGTCTTTCAGATTACGATCGGCACTGATCTCACGAATGTAACCAGATATCTCTGTACGAAATACCGACGATCCTCGTCGGTCAATTATTCGAAACCTTTGCAGACAATCCGACTATAGTCACTTGAATGCAAGGAATGAAAAGTCCCAAATTGAAAAACTTGATAACTTTCAATAAGACCAGCTTATTCTATCTTCGGTCCCTATCGGAAACGGTAACCGCAAAACGATCACAAAAAACCGGTCTAAATCGGTCTCGAAAGTAACCAATATTAAGTGAAAACAACCCGAAAAATACCGATATTTATGAAGTTTACTGCGGTTATTTTTTGATAATAAACCGCAAAGCAACCAAGAAAATACCGCGTTTTTTCCCTATTAAAGTTTCGACGTCGGTACTTTTCCGGTTTTTTTAACCCAATTTTGGTTGTTTTCGGGACCGATATAAACCGGTTTTTTGTGGTCGGTTTGCGGTTACCGTTTCCGATAGGGGTAATGATCATCAATTTTTTGAAGTACGTTTTTCATTTCTCGATTAGACAGATTGTTACCCTAAAAATTGACAACGAGTCTTTTTGAAATATCAGAGACCTGAATTTTTCAATTCGTCACTCGCCCTTATCAGCAGAAGTATACTTATTGCAGTCACCAGCCTCGTCGTGTTTCAAATAGTGCATTCGATGCCCTGGGGGATTTTCTAACCCGGTGAGCTCAGTGGGTGAGCCTCACCCGAATCGGGGTTATTAAGCAATCACTTTTTGGCTCCGGTACATCTGTCGTTTTGTCATTGCTGATCGCGGAACGTAGATCAACGCCAACCCCTTGTCGGCTCATCGCCGGCGGCTAGTGCAGAAGCCGTTATGCGGGCTTATATATATATATATATATATATATGTCCCAGTCCCGGGTTGTGGTGCTCTTCGTCGAGGGTGTGACATTAAACGTATTAACGACAGTCAGCTTGGTAATACGCTCCGAGTGGCTACTCAGTCATGCCAACCGAGACGCTACCTGCTCTACTGACCCTCCAGTACCATCACGTCCCATATTACGCCAGGCCAGTAGTAGTGCGCCATTATATCTGCGTTTTCTTTGTTTCCACCCCAGGCACTTTCCATGTCCCCGTCATATTTCGCCGCTGGAAGTCGCATGGCATCGCGATGTACGAAAATTGCCGAAAGGTTTTCGTTCCACGCATTAGGCAATGGGTAATTTAAAGGAAAAAATTGTTTCCCTTTTGATCGGATGACACTGGATCCAAGTGATGACTGATGAATAATCGTGCAACAATTATCGTTTTTTTAATAAAGTGCTGATTTTCATCCTCGATATGTCGTTGGTCGATTTATTAATCATCTTGAATGAGTATCTAGGTCCAATTTTGAATTAAGTTTGTATTTTACTGGGAACTAAAATATACAATTTAGTAAATAAAACTAAATAAAAAAAATGATAAACAAGGACTTAAAACGAGAAAATATCGACAATATAAGAAAATTGAAAAATACAGAGAGAAAATTGAAAGATAAAAATAGCCACAGAATGCAAAAAAGAAATAATGAAATACAGCAATAAAATAAATTATAACTATATACAAAAAAACGAAGGTTGTATGCCACTATCGAGTGTAATAAATGTAAGAAGTAATGAAAAATGAATCGAAACATCGAACACATGCGTGTCACTATTGCAATAAAAATCTAAAAAAAAAAACCGATAAATCACGATGAGAAATATTAGATATCGTGAAAATGAATGAAATATGTCACGAGTACAAACGAAATACTGTAACAATCATGAATCACTGCACAAATGAATGTAAAGGAATACGAGTGACAAATCATTTAAAAGATGACTACAAACAATGATGCCGGAGGATTATAGTAGACGAAATGACGTGTGTCGAAAAAAGAGAACAGTCGAAATAAAAATTAATGAAAACAATGAAAACAAATAAATAAACAAAACCCCAAAAATGGAAATGAAAATACATAAAAAATGAAGAAAAAAATTGACGTGGTTAAATGCTGACGGATAAATAAATAATTTCTTAAAATATATATATGTATATACAACAACAATGAAAATAAATTTCGAATTAGTGAAAGGAGACACACGACAAAATTAATTAAAATCGTCGTTTCATTAAAATAAAATAGCTTTTATTTAATATGACAAAAAAAAAAACAGAAATTATTTATTCGTGAGAATATGTAGACAGCTGAATCCGAAATAACCTGGAGGAATGTCGTGAAAAAGCGGCCCGAAATATCGTATGGACTGCCAATAATATCGGGAATTAAATTCTAAATGAAAATTCCAAAAATATTACAAATAAAATTTCAAGAGATAATTTTGCAGACAAAAAAAAATGAAACGATTACATCCAGGTTTTTTTTGTCTCATTTATAAATTAGGCATCATTTATGTATAAAAATCAATTACGTATAAGTGTAATTAATTGATCTAATTCATTTCTTTCATACATAATTAATAATTAATATATAATAAATGTATTAATTAATACGTTAATTATAAAGTAAAAACTAACAAAAAAAACATGTTATCAAAATAAAGATAAAAAAATATATATATCTCAAGTCATATTTCAAGAAATTCATATTTCTGATCCATAGATCTGATGTGACTATTCGAATTCAAACTAAACGGATTTAACTTTTCAGTAAAATAAAAAAGATGAAATATTTTATTGATCATCCGATATAATGTCGTCTTTTGTTCGATATCCTCGCAGCCGGGGAAATTCATTTGTTCGTTTGATTATATCAAGCCTGGTATAGTTTTAAGTTATTCCGGATCACCTACGTCAATTGATTTATGGTAGTATTTGTGTCATTCTACCATGGGCACCACCTATTCTGCAATGTCACATATTTGGGTGGGCGACTTTTTGTTTAGTATAGGGATTTAACGCGCTTAACTGTACTCTTTCATCTGAAAATTAATGATTTATCACTGACACACGTTCCGACAGAATATTATGCAATTTTACAAACGATTACAAACGATTTATCAAAGGAATTAACTTTTAGTTTGGTCTATGGTGATTAATTCCGGATGCGTGACATTGTACAATATTTAAGGGAGAAAAAAATAAACGTATAATCCATTTATATTGAATATTACAAAAGTTTATACAACTCTTGCCGAAAGTTGATATTCAACCAGTGATTCGATACGATTTTTTGACTTTACAAAATGCAAGATTTCTCGTCTTATGGTTTTATATGCTTGATTCTTATTTTTGTGGTACAAAAATTTTGAATATTTACGCTATAACGTAAAGAATACCATTTTAATGTTACGAATACAAAAAATGAAAATGTTGTCTTTAATGACCAACAAAAATTGAACATTAGAAAAAATATCGAAAAGAAGAAGTATTTGATCATTAAAAATAAAAAAATAATGAAATGAAAAAAGATCAGAATTCAATCAAAACTAAGCTTTATGATAACAAACTACATGATTA
This sequence comes from Trichopria nigra, assembly GCA_030522945.1. NCBI lineage: Eukaryota > Metazoa > Arthropoda > Insecta > Hymenoptera > Diapriidae > Trichopria > Trichopria nigra. Next base: position 4,389 of record JAPYZR010003481.1, read on the forward strand.
AAACAATAAAAAATTATAATTTAAAAAGAAATATATATATAAACAAAAAGAAATACAACTGACTAGAATTTCAAAAAATAAATTTTTGAAAAAATAACAAAAATCTGACCAATGACAAAAAGTAATGAATGGAATAAGAAAATGCAAAACTCAACTAAAAATTAGATGCGATGAGTTTTGACGAAAAGAGGGAAATATCGCAGCAAAGAATTGACCAAAATGTAGCAGAAAAAAAAAGAACGACAAACAACCCAGTAGAATATCGACAAAAAACAAACAGTACAAAAATAAAAATTGAAATACGAATATGAAAAAAATAATTGTGAAAAATAAGAAAGATATAAAATATGTAAAATATACAAATAAGAACAAAAAAATAAATTAAAAATCTAAAAGAAAAAGAAACAAAAATTAGGTGAAACAAAAAAAACTAATAATGAATGAGTACGAAATACGTAAGTAATGAATGAAATGGGAAAAGTCATTTTTTAGGCAAATAAATAAAATGATAAAATTTGTACAAATATATAAGAATATAAAATAAATAAATATGCATAATGATAATGAATATAATATATATATATACATTTTTTTAATTAAATATAGAAAAATTTATTTAAATAAAAATTTTTTGATTACAGGATTTAAAAAGTGGAACTGCAAAAAAACATCGAGGAATATACATTATTAAAGCGTCGACTTAAATGCCAATTCGGCTTCAAGATTTTAGACATTAATGTGAGTATAATTTAACACGCCACTTTCCAATTGAAATTTCGTCCGACTCTGATATATTCCTAAATATTCAAATTCTTAAGTAAATTTCCTCGTAGATTTGATAATGTACTATTAATATATGTCATAGTCGTTGTAGCATTACCTCGCGACGAAAAGGTTAAGAATTTTTCGATTTTCTATAAATTATTGAATTTCACCTAAAACGAAAATAAGCGTATATGTATTCCGCCGTTACATAATTAATTCAAAAATATCGTGGGCGTTCAAAACGATAGACACTATTATACATTTGTATGTATACGAATCGCGCTGTTATGAATTCTTTGCTTGAACTGACAAATATATTATTTTAAAATGTCGCCAGGAAAGAATTTTTCAATCAGTTTCAATGTTTGTTTCATTGAATAGTTTCGCCATTACGTTTTTAAGAATGCGGCGACGAAGCCGGTATAAAAAATGATTAAATAGCTTTTGGTCAATTCCGAGCAACTCTGAATAAAATTATATATAATATTTCTGTATAAATATGTGATTATTTATTAATTCTCACATTCATATGTAAATGTAAATAATGCTATATATATATATATATATATTGACTATATTGACTATACGCATCATTACTTCGTATGGTCATACCCAATCTTTTGTCTGTTCATTTTTATATATTCGTATATATACAATGTGTTTAGCGGAAATTGACGTGTGTATTTGGCAATTCACCATAGAACAAACTCGTGAATTATTATGAACATCAACATTACAAACATAAACCGCTTTAGTAATTTCTACATGGTTCAAGCAGGCGTGTGTTGACAGTGTATCTACATTTATTTTTTTTTTTTTATATATAGAAGTCCAAAATTAAGTAATTTTAATTACAGAATAATTATTTTTTGATTATATATGAATTCAAACATATAGGGAAGCAGAGCATTTATATTAAAAAAATTATTTACTAATTCAAATTCATTGGAATGTATTGACGTATAGATATGAATTCGATTCGTTGTGAATTCATTTCTATACATTTTTCTTCGCTGAGATATACGTACAATTCAGATATATAGAAATGTATTGAAATGCATTAAATTCTAAATCCATTTTAATCCACGGATTATATTTATGAATTAAATTCAATACTTCTATATACGTGCAAATATAAAAGTAACGTTTCTAAATTAAACGATAAAATTTAAGACATTTTTATTACACGCAATAATACTTTTTTTGATTAAGATTAATTAAAATGCATTGGAATGTTTTGACGTATCATGAATTCATATCTATATATGTTTGTGTGCTGGGATATATCATTCAGATATACAAAAACGTATTGAAATGCATTCAATTCTGAATCCATTTGAATCTATGAATACATTTAATTACTGGGAGAATTCATATCTTTATACGTAAATTCTTTTAAATGCAATTGAATCCACGAATAATATTTATAAATTAAATTCTATAATTTTTAATACGTTCAAATCTAAAAGTAACATTTCAAATTTAATTACGTGCATTTCGATTCGTTTGAATTCCAAATTAAATAATTATAATTAGAGGCAATAATAATTTTTGTTATTAAAATTAATTAAAATGCATAAAATAATACTCATATGCATTCAGTTTGTATTCAAACATATAGAAAAGCATAGAATTTAATTTGTTAATATTATATTTATGAATTTAAATGTATTGGTATGTTTTGACGCTTAGATATGAATTCGCTTCGTTATGAATTCATTTTAATACATTTTTGGTTGCTGGGATATATAAGTGTGTATACATTTCAATTCAGACATGTAGAAATGTATTGAAATGCATCCAATTCTGAATCCATTTAAATCTATAAATTTAATTTAAACTTCGATTACACTGGGAGAATTCATAACTATATACGTGAATACTTTCAAATCTTATTTTAAATCCACGAATAATATTTCTAAATTATAAATTCTATACGTTTTAATACGTTCAAAACTAAAAGTAACGTTTTCAAATTAAATTATGTGCAATTATATTTGTTCGAATCTAAAATTAAATAATTTTAATTACACAATTATTTTTAAATGCAGATTAATTAAAATGCATTAAATAAAATTTATATATGCATTTACTTTGGATTAATTTAATTTGGATAAATAGAAACGCATAGAATTTAATTTATATATATATATATTATTTGTGGATTTAAATGGGTATTCCTCATAGTAGGCGTAAAGTACGCCTTTACGCCCTCCTTTGCGGGCGTAAAGTTGAATTTTACGCCCACCCTTTATATGTAACATTCAATATCTATAAATTTTAAGTACCTGTCGAGCTGTTCTAATTTTTTTAATCAACTTTTAACCCTAAAGTAACTTTGTAACTTTGTGACATCGCCCTGCCTGTGTATATCAGTGCGCACCAATGGGGTGCGAGTCCTAATGTATACAGTACTCAAAAAGCACGCGGCGCTACAGGTCTTATCGCCGAGCAAGACAAAAAGGGCCGTGTGCATCGGCGAGGGAGAGAATGGGAGCGAGATAATTTTGCCGGGTTCGGAAAGTGCGCAACATTGACTTCCCGATGCGATTTCGCGTTCGCTAATTCAGGAATGGCTAAAATGAATTCGTCCGAATTGGGGGCTCACCCTTTTCCGTATCGATGAGCGATTTTACACCTCGTCGAAATAACACGGCCCTGTACAATTTGTCACGCGCTAATAAAGATCGCCGATTACTTGAGAGTAATTCGAACGCATCCTATGGTGCGAGCGAATAAAACGTCCGCTCCGTAGGAATAATAAATAGTCGATAGCTTGTGTCCGATGGGGGGCCGAAGGACATGTGCGCGATCGTTCGACTTAACATAATTCGTTACGAGGGGCGCCTCTGCAGTATCGGTTTGCTGATATAAAAGCTGCGCCAATTAATCTATATGAGTTTTTTTTTTTTTTTGTCGGGTACTTTGGTACGGGGAAAATATTGACTATTTCAAGTGCGTTTGATTGTTCTCCTATTCAAGGTGCAACCGTAAAAATTGTAAATATGTAGGGGAGGGTGGTCATGGTTGGGCCACCTTTAGACTTTTGCCCGTAACTTCCATTGTAAGACGACATTGTTTTCTCGCATATGGTTGGAATGATCTCATAAAATGCAATGTTTTTGTTCAACATTAAAAATGATTAGACCAATAGTGATGGTCGGATCACGTTGTCATATGATCGCAGTAGTAAAATCAACGAGATATAAAGGAAAATGATTAAAAGTAACCCGTAAATGAAATAAAAATTAGTATGCAACGATAGATGGCGGTAGTATGATAAAACGCGATGGTCCGACCATGACGACTGTTCAATCATGACGACCCTCCTCTGCAGCAGACTTAATTGACTTCACTTTTTTGTTCGTTAACTTCGACTTAACTTTTTATAAAAATATTTATAAAAATATATATATATATATATATATAATAAAATAAATTATAAGTAAAATAATTGTATGAGATTTTGTTCAATAGCATTTCAGACTATATATATGACAAACTATTTTTTATCTCGTTTCCCAATAAAGCTACAGAATGAAGCATGTATATGTGCTAAAAAAAGAATAGCGTATAAATGCCAGAAATAAATAAGAGTTCGCTTATTCTACGTTCGCCCGAAAATATTTGATGATTCGTTTTAATCATTCCGGTAATGTATTATATAACTGTGTATGCTTCACTTTAATTAGGTTTGATTTTTTTTTTTTTTTTTTGGCAGAAACAATTTATATTTTAATTAGTAAAGAGGGGGGCGAAAATAATATGCGCCTGTACATTAATTAAATATTCATTAAAATCAATTACTCGCGATCGTATTAAAACTAAACTTGAAAAGGATTATATGAAAATGATTTATTAATTAGATTGAAGCTACCGTATATGCGATGTTACTTTCACGATCGCACGGGCGATCAGCATGTTTTCTACTTATCATCAATTATATATACTGATAATTTATGCATATATAATTTATACATACATGTAAATATATATATAATGTATTCTATATGTATTATTTAAATCAACACGTATAATCGTAGAATTCTATATAAATTTTAAATATATTTTGGTCATTTCATCATTCTGCATTGAAATTATTTTAGTACATATAAATTTATATACTCGTATAAAATATAAATACGTGCATAAATAAAAATGTTTTATTTAAAATTGTACGAAAATATTTAAAGTTTACGACCATCATACCGATATCGAGAAACATTTATTTATTTCGTCCATATAATTGCATTCATATTTTTCTTTATTAAAAATTAAATGCGAAATAAATGTACAAATTTATGAACACAATAATTAAATTCAATTTCAAAAGATCCAAATATTGCAGTACATTTATTATAGATCCAGCGTAAAGTAATTGATGATCTATTTTAATCATCGGGTAATATACATCGTCTCAAATAAAATAAAAAATAAATAAATAAATAAATAAATAAATAAATAAATAAATAAATAAATAAATGAATAAATAAATAAATAAATAAATAAATAAATAAATAAATAAATAAATAAATAAATAAATAAATAAATAAATAAGTAATCGCTATTGGAGCTATCACTACTCGTGACTTCCTAATCAATAGCTGCTCCTTATTTTTCAGCTATTCATTCGCTCCTGGTAGTCCCTCGAAACGGAAAGTAAACGGAAATAAAGATTCTTTAACTATATTGGAGAGCGTAAAAGTGTACAACTATTTGAGTTAATAGCCACACTCGCGAATTAATCGTAAATGGAATTTCAAAACGGAGAAATTCAGGAAATTTAGTGTTCATTCGTTATTTGAGCAAATTGTAGTTATAACAACTATTATGAAGCTATTGGAATAAATTGTAACTATTCCAATAAGTATGAAAGAAAAACATTTACTGGACTATTGAAGCTAATAGCCAATGTCTGAATTAATCGGGACAAAATATTGTTGAGCTATTGAAGGATATTTAAACACTGTTCGAACACGAAGGAATTGGCGACATTTAAGGTTAGGACGCTATTAGAACAAGTTCAGTAACTGTAGATACTAATTGTAACTGAGCTATTAACATGAATCAGTACTAATTAAAGAATCTTCCAACTGCCACGGCTCTTTATGTATTATTTTACGTAATTAATATTAGTGACTGGTCCGATATAATATCAATTGACAGTTACTATTAATGAATCTGAGCAAATTCTTTCATTGCTATTTGTTTGAGAGCTCATAATTTCTTTGGATCATTATGATTTCTACATCACGGAAGAAGCGAACTCGTTGAGATTACAAACTAAATAGTATAGGATGCGGCGCACATATCGTTTTTAGTAGATTTGGCTATTTAAATAGCAGTCTCAATAGTTAAGTTTACTAGACATAGACATGGACATAGATGGCTATTGGAGATATTATATTGTCTATTGGAAGAAATATCAATTGATTATAATGCTTCGTAGTCATTTGAGCTGCGTCAATAGCAAGCAACACATCAATAGCGACTGTCGAAATATCCGAAATATCAACTACGAATAGCGGACACATTGTAGCATCAGATAGTTACTAACGTCGAAGCTTAATAAATTTCGTTCTAATATATAAATTCCAGATGTAATTATTTCACACAGCTCTTGGTTGCTACTGTTTGCTGTCAGCTATTGATTGCCATTTATTGATATGCATTATTAAAAGTTATTATTATTACTGTTTATCAGCGTCTAGTAGTTTGTTGGAACAGGTATTAACTATCGAAACTACGTAAGCTATTGGAAGTCAGATCAATTTTAAATGTGACTGCTATAAGCTGATATAGGTATAGTATATTATACTTCCCTAGAACGAATAGTTGATATTATCTATTTACTGCTATTATGATTACTATCGATCAGCGTCAAATTTCTTGGAATAGACAATAAGTGTATGGGAGCAAGATAAGCTATTGAAGCTCAGGTATAACGTTGAACCTAAAAACTATTAAGCTGATATATGTATAGTATATTATACTTCCTAGAAAAAGAATGGTTGCTATTGAAGCTATTGAAACTGTTGCTGTTAATATCTTAAATATTCTTTTATGGATCAGAGCGGAATTAGGAATTAGTATAGGCAATTTTGATATGAACTAAATCGAATTCGCATTACTAATAAAGAAGCTATCGGCGGCATCGCGTCTCAATCAATAGCTCCGGGCTATTTATATTTACTAAACTATTGTAACAAAATAGACGACCGTCGATCATTCGTGAAACTATCGAATAGCGAAACGAATGTTTTTTATTCTTCTGTAACGACGAACGTTACAGTTTCGGGACATCGCTATCGAAACAAGGCGCATCGACTATTGCCTGCCTATTGAATAGACCCCTAAAATCGTTCCGGCGCGTACGGAACGCAATAACGTATGAAACCGAGATTTTCCGCACATTGCGCCCGAAGCGTCAGCTGCGGAACGCGATATTAATCGATCGTTTAATCGGGCTCTTCCGCAATGACAATTTAGACTTTTCCTCAATCGTCGTCGGTATAACGGGCGACTCGTTTTAATTTTCGAAACAATAAATACCGCGACAGTCGGCCTTCCGGTGGCCGCGGCGGACGTTAATTGCATTTTTCATCGCCACGTGAGCACAACGCTCGCATCGTCCGCATTAAGCCCCGTGACAGCTTGCCGGTTGTTCAGCCGAATTATTATGACAAAGGACCCGCCCCGCTGCGCTTATCACGAATTTGCAGAACGTTATCGCGGGTCACGTGGCAAGTCGCTACACACTATATATGTAGTCGCGGTAAAAGTTTCGCATGGATATATACATATATACGCACGCATGCTGGGCGGCCCTTTACCCGCCCGGGATAAGCTCGCTATTTATCCGTCACGCAATCCGCGTATTTTTCGAGACGCCTTTTTTTTTGTCCGTCGACGGCATAAGGGCGGCGTTACGGCGTAGAATCGTAAATTTGGCGTTTTTTTTTTTTTTTTTTTTTTTTTTTTTTTTTTTTTTTTTTTTTTTTTTTTTGTTTTTTTTTTTTTTTGTTTGGGGTTTGTCTGTTGTGGCGGGGGTTGTTTATGAAGTCCGAGCCGGAATGGATGGCACCGAAAACAATGTACCAGGCGCGAGATGAAGTATGTTTTCTACTGAGCATCGGTTTCGAAAGGCGATATTTTCCTGGATATTGACAACTGGGCTGCTTTTTAATCGGCTGCGGAAGTGAGCGAAATGGTTTACTGCTGGTTTATCGACAAATCTCGAAAATCGACATGGAAACGACTCGAGTTTAATGGAGGATGCTTCTGATGCATTTAGCGCGTATACGTTGATCATATATTAAATGCGTGGACGAACAATCTCTTTGGGTTTCTATTTTCGAATTCATTCAAAGACATGAAATTCATAGAAAATCGTTTAAATACATTGTGGAAGGTCAGAAAACAAGTTTAAACATTATTTTTGTTTCACCATGCATTATTCGTTTGTCCTTGAAAAGTTCTTCAATCGTCCTACACGAGGTTTTTTGTTTTGTTTTTGTGTTTATTATTAGAAATTTTGCATTTTTCTTTCTTCCTACTTTTGGATTGTTTACAAACACAAATTATTTTTCTCAGATTATTTTGCAACAAGTCCATGAAATAAGTAATGTGTAGGAGAAAAGATACCATATGGTTGTATCCATCATAGAAATGATCGGCCAATATAACTGGCTATATAATATATACGGAATTTGTTGAAAGAGAGAGATAGGAAAAGATTTAGCGGAATGTCCTGTTTGAAGTGTACAAATTATAAACAATCGATTTAGAAAACGTCCGAAGCAGATTGGCATTTCGTTCCGGATATATTTGTAGAGTTGGTCAATGCCTGTAAACTTTACGCGCAATCTTCCGTTTTATGTACTTACTTATCGATTTACGGACGTTAAAGGAAAGTTCCTGTAGTCGTAAACAGCTGAAAGAGTTTTATATATTTTCAGCTCCTCAATTCTGCCACACAGAGGAACTTTTCTCGGCATCAATGACGCGTTAAGTAAATGTCGGCGTTTATTAAAAATTATATGTATATAAGATGGTAGAAATTCTCATTTCGATCGGAATTATAGAAATATGATCATTGATAATGAAAGTTAGTTTTATAAACTTTGATCGAATTATCGGTATAAATGTTTAATCAAAGTTTATCAACCAAGTTCGTTGATGCTTTTTAATATATTTTGCCGAGTGAGGTGAATATTATTTTCATTCTCTACTCTTGGTGAGATTTTTGATAAAATTGGGTTACGTTAATTAAACTTCACTGACGAAGTTTATAGTGTTTTGACTCAACTTATTGTTAGTAACAAGACTTGGTGGTCGCATTATATTCTCATTATACTTACTGAAAGCCTAAATGAAAATGTGTACGTTGATATTGTTTAAGGCGGTATTATATTTAATAATTAATGGATGCATTAATGAAATTATAAATAAATAAATAAATACACATATATATATATATATATATATTAATATAAATTAACGTTATATAAATAAAAAATATAAAAGAAAATCAATTCAGAAAAAAATATAAATTGACGAATCGAATCAGAAAATCAAATTGGGTTAATCAAATCAGAGAAAGCAAAAGATTAAAATTAGAGTCGAACGCAATTCTACGTCATAAAATAATTCTTACATTAAATATACACAATTTTTAGTTTTTTCTTAATGTACCTGCTTATTTTATAAATTATCGATTATACCACATATTGAATGTAGGTAATTTTATAGTGGATAAAAACCATCATTGATTCTTTTTGATTTCGATTGATACATTTTAATTGCTAAAAATATAAATCGACGAACAAGTACTGATATTTCATCTATAATGAATTGAAACGGAAAATTTAGATTAAAGATAATTCAAAAAGAAGTTTAAAATAAAATTGTGATTAAGATTGATTTTGAAATTGAAAATTAATTAATGTTTTGACTGTATACCATTTTTACACAAATATGTATAAACTAGTTTTACATATGTGTACCCACTATAGGCTTTTCTAATTTAATTTGAAATGAAATTAAAAATTTTCTTTAGTAGATGTTAATTACTAGAAAATTGTGTATAAATTATGTGAGAGAACCTTCCAAAAATTATAGGGGAGGTGGAAGAACCTGGAATACCAGGGTACGATCATAAGATCCAGAATAACCTATCGAACTGTAATAGTCAATTTAATACAACATCTAAAAAATGAATATTGAAAATGAATATTGAGACTGAGATTGAGACTGTTATTAAGATGAAGATTAAAATCTAGATCGTGATCGAAATTGAAACTGAAAATTAAAATTGAGGTTGAGAATGAGATTGATACTGATACTAAGATGTCGAATAAGATCGAGATCGTGATCGAAATCGAGATCGTGATCGAAATCGAGATTTCAATCGAAATTGAAAATTGAAATTGCGATTGTGATTCAGATTGAGACTGGGACTGATACTGTATAATGGAGATTGAGTTCGAGATCATGATCGAAATCGAGTTTTAAATCGAAACTGAAAATTGAAATTGAGGTTGAGATTGAGATCATGATCGAAATCGAGATTGAAATTGAAATCAAAATTGAAAATTGAAATGGAGATTGTGACCGAGATCGTGAATGAAATCGAGATTTAAATTGAGACTGATACTAAGATGTCGATTAAGATCGAAATCGTGTTCGAAATCGATATTGAAATCGAAATTGAAAATTGAAATGGAGATTGAGATTGAAATTGAGACTGATACTAACATGGAGATTGGGATCGAGATCGTGAATGAAATCGGGGCTGAAATTGAAACTGAAATTGAAAATTGAAATGGAGATTGAAATTGAAACTGATGCTAAGATGGAGATTGGGATCGAGATCGTGATCGAAATCGATATTCGATATTGAACTTGAAACTGAAAATTTAAATTGAGATTTTGATTGAGATTGAGATTGAGACTGCTTCTACGATAGAGATTGAGATCGAGTTCGTGAATGAAATCGAAATTGAAATTGAAACTGAAAATTATTGAAATGGAGATTGAGATTGAGATTGAGACTGATATACTAACATGGAGATTGGGATCGAGATCGTGAATGAAATCGGGATTGAAATTGAAACTGAAAATTAAAATTGAAATTGTGATTGAGATTGAGATTCAGAGGGAAATTTAAATTGAAATTGAAATGGAAATTGAGATTGAAATTGAGACTGATACTAAAATGGAGATTGGGATCGAGATCGTGAATGAAATCGGGACTGAAATTGAAACTGAAATTGAAAATTGAAATGGAGATTGAAATTGAAACTGATGCTAAGATGGAGATTGGGATCGAGATCGTGATCGAAATCGATATTGAGATCGTGATCAAAATCCAGATTGAAATTGAAATGGAAATTGATATTGAAATTGAATTTGAAAATCAATATTGAAACTTGTAATTAATGTAATTAATAAAAAAATATAATCAACGAATATATACAAAATAAAAAATTGTCATCATCTTAAACAATTACTTTATTAAGCATGCATAATTGAAGGTCACTGAGTATGAAGAAACGAAATATAACATTAAACAAAATAAAGATTATCGAGATAAAAGAATGCTCGAGAAGCAAGATCAAAAGGAAAGTTAAGAAGAATTACCGATTTTCCCATGACACTCCGTGAAGAAAGAAAAAGAATACTATAGAATTCGAATATATTTATTACAGAAAAGAAGCGTGATGCGAGTAGCAGAAGTAAGCCACTAATGTGATTAATTCTTATCTAATCGTACAATCATTGAAAGTATCAAATAATAAAATGTAGTATACTTGCTACTGCTTTCGCACATCGGAGGGTGTATCGCAAAGCGACCCTAAGTTCGTAGCAAGTTTCACATTAGACAGTATAAATCACAGTTTTCAAATGGGTCCCGCGTGCACGGGGCGATTTCAGCAGATTGCATATTATCTAAGCCATTACATTTTACCGTGAAATTTCCAACATACTCGAAGGTAATAATCCTCTGGTTGAAACCTAGCGCATAAATCATCACCCATTGGATGAACGTGAGAATAAAAGCATATTGTTATCAGAAAGTCCAGGATTCGATGTATCGCGCGTCGTTTTTTCTGTTGCGATAAAACATTCAAACAATATCGTTTTTGACAGTACGTCAGTACAGTGATGGGTCTCAGTCATAGGATATTGAATTTCGTTTGTATATGCTTCTTCTAATATATCACAACTGCTAAGCAAAATGTTAGCTTAAGACTGTACCTACATTTTGTGTGACAGACTTTTTATAAAAATGTACTTTGATACGTTATTAGACATACAAACATGTTTCATTTTTGACAAATAATGTTTCCTCTAGAAGAAAGTAGATGCGTTTTTTACTTCTACTTTTTTTTGTGGCATAATACACCTGAAAATTTGAAATTCAAAATTAAAAATAACAATGGAATTTCTAACAATGATAAAATTTTAAGATTCATATCATGACAATTTATAAATCAGCACTCGTCGAGGAATGACGCAAAGTCTGATCTTGTTTGCTAAGTCAAAACACAGATCAAAGATTCAGAATGGTGTTGTAAAAAAAAATTAGAGATTGAAGCTCATGGACGCGTATAATTAAAAGAATAAATAATATTAAACACGACATTAAAAGGGACCCTCTTTCTGTATTGAAACTAAAGAAAATAACAGAGAAATATAGAATATAAATAGACTAATGAATACTGTAGTAAGTATATAACCTCCTCGCAAAAAAGAGACATTCCTCAAGAATAGATACTACATGTTAAATTTGCTTAAATGTGTCTCATCTGTAAAATATCTAAATGAACACGATCAAGATTGAATTCAAAAGATTGAACACATTTTGCATTAACATGTCGCAAATATCTAAAAATAAAAAAAAAAAGCTTTGAACCCTTATGAAAATAATTCATTTTACTTTTTATTGTTTCTAATGGATTTGTGGAAGATTTATTCAGATTGTTTTAAAGATTTATTGTTTCTTTTCAATTTTAATGATACACTTGAAATAGATTTTCGAGTTTGCTTTCGATTCTCATCTTTAATCTTCGATATCAATATTCGATTTTAATCTTCGATTTCAATCTTCGACTTAAATTTCTCCAAAAAAGATCAATTTCTAGGATATATTTTAAAATTGAAGATCGTAGACATTTCAGAAAATTGAAAAAATATTTCATCAATAAAATAAACCTTTAGAGGCACAATGACTAACATTTTATAATTAGCGATCGTGTTATACTGAATAATTACGTTATAATGACTAATTACAATATTAAAAAGTTTTATAACGAATAATTAAATAATTAATAATTAATAATTATCCGTTAATGTCAATCGCAGCGAAGTTAATTAGTTTACAATTTCTGAAAACGGATTAAATTTCCATTTATTCATACTTCGATATTCAGTATTTTAATATTACGCCAAAAACACTCACTTGCAGATTTCTCATGTTATATATAATTTAGACGTATATATATGAATAAATGATTGAAATCAGGATCGAAGATTGGAATCAAAAATTCCAAACGAAAATATTTATTTTAAAGACCAAAACTGAACATGATCGATCAATCGTAATCCGTTATCAAAATACATTATCAAAATTTGATAATGAACGAAGATTGAAATCCAAAATTTCAATCGAAAATGGAAATCAAAACAAAAATAAAAGAATCAATAAATAAAATCGGATTAAAATCTTAATTTTCCATTCGTTAGATCCCTTTCGTGCTATACCTGACACTAAATGCATCAGAGGATCTATCAAAAACCAATAACCCAAAATTCGATGAAGAATGCATACGCGAATGTTTATCAGTTACAATTGTTCGATGAACTTCCCTCGCGTAATTAAGAACCGAGTTATTTCAATCGTACGAGACGCCCCTTTTCGATTAGCAATTACAAAATATAAAAAGCAAACACTCAATGAAAAAACGTAATTTCCATAGATCGCCCCCCGTCTCTTTACGTACGCAATGCATATAAAGCGTATCATGTTTTGCGTATGACTTTCGTGAAAAATCCATTCCCATATAAAACAGTAGGGAGCGAGGGCCCAGAATGGCTGTTGCTGTAAAACGCGAAATCGAACGCACGCGAAGCGCCCTTATCCCGTCGATCTTCCCCGTTTTCCACTTTCCCTCACAGTCGCGTGGCAACCATCTCGTCAATGGTCCCAGAAGGCAAGTCGAATCGCGAGCCGACGGGAAGAGGCGCTCTCGAAAGTCCTATAGGAGGTACCTGACCTCTCTACTATGCCAAGACCTAACGTATCCACATGTACACACACACATATGGGTATGTACTTTCATCCAGCGTAACTATATCTTCGATATCTTTAATCCGCACACACCCTCGCGTCTAGGGTCGTATATCGAGAAGCTGGGGCGGTCGTATAACGCGATCTTCGCGACCGACACACGCACGAAGGCGTACTCTCCAGACACTCGGTGCATGCCTGCACACGTAGACGAATAATCTGATACGTAAAAAAAAAGAAAAGAAAAAATTATTAAATTTCCAAATCCGATAAAAAAGCGATCTATATAGCGCTTCATAGTGTCGTTAAGGTGCCGTCGCATGTAGCCGATATAATATACGCATGCCGCTTTATTGCCTACGACGACTCTTTCCTCCCCACTTTCAATATTTTCAAACGGATCGATGAATGGTCGCCGTATTGTGTACTTATTGTCAAGCAAATCGGCATACATGCGTTGGCAGCCTAATAGTTTTCCTTGAAAACTATTTACAAATCCAATAAAAAAGCGACCTAAACCGTCGCCTTTGGTTAATTTATAGTCATGAAGGTGCAATCGCATGTAACATACAGAATGTTTTATTACAAGTTGTCTCTCCATATGAATATTTGCAAGACGGATCGATGAATGGTCGCCTCATTGTAGTCAAGCAAATTGGAAGCATTGGCAGCCTTACATGCGTTAGCAGCCTAATAGTTACGCTTGAAAATGACACGAAACACTATAACGCAAAAAAAAAATGATTCGATTTACAAATCCAATAAAAAAGCGATCTAACCGTCGCCTTTGATTGATTTATAGTCCTAAAGGTGCTATCGCACGTGGCATATAGAATGTACGTACACCACTTTATTGGTCATTACAATTTTAATTACAATTTTATTACATTATGGTTGTCTCTCCGTATGAAAATTTGCAAAACTGATCGATGAATGGTCGCCGCATTGTGTACTTATTATCGTGCAAATTGGCATGCATGCGTTGGCAGCCTAATAGTTATTCATTAAAACGACATGAAATACTCGCGTATCATTCAGTTGTCTACCAATCACCGAATTTCGCTCCAGGGCAAAATCGCGGGAGGAAAGCCATCAACGACAATAATTGATTTACTTCCTGACACGCTTGGAACACTTCAAAAGGCCGCCATTAGGGAACCAACACACGGTCCGCGAATCATTATGTTTGATATCGCGTCGTCGGACACTCGTCGTTTCGTTTTCATGCACGTTGCAGGGAAAAACGAAGTATCACCGAGATTGGTTCATTTCCTGACACGCTTGTGCTTCGTCGGCACGGCTCGTGGGACGGCACCCTCAAATCCCCGTAGGACAATTAAACGCGGAAAGTGTTTCCACGCAGCCTCATTCTGTTTGGGTAAATTGTTATAAGTGGTTGTCTATAAAATATATGGTACCAGGACAGTATTGAAGATCAAAGCGGCACAGCTGCGCAGATTGGAAGTGGGTATTTAAGAACACATACGTGTGCAGCCTGTGTACAAACATCAGATTAGGGTATCACGTTGTCTTGTGACGTTTCGTCATCCATCAGCTTGCCATCCGGTTGGGATGTTATTTTCGCGGTAGGATCTTGTGGAATGGTTCGAGTCGCTAATTTTAAATACAATAATCAAAAAAAGGGATTCATCGATGCATACCGGAACACACGCAGGCATTGATTCACGATTGAACCACATCATGGCTACGTGGGAAATCATCCAGCTCCCCGATTTCACTCTCGGTGTAGGACCGAACACGTGAAATAATTCGGGTACACTACACGCGCTATCGCAGCACACTCGGGGCTCTATAATGGATATGAATATTTAGATGCGTTACAGCATGTGCGGATACTCGCGCGCGCAAATGAATGCAGAAATGTAATGTACGTGTGCGCAATAATTAAAGCCGACGGGGAGTAACGAGTCGAACGATACAAACTATTTTCTGCACGCGCCTGTACTTATAACGAATCTGATCGTATCACTGTAAGGGACGCTAATAAAATGTATAACGAGAAAAATCGATTCGCCGAATTAAGAAATGCAAGCTTCGTACCTCAAACTATCCAAACCTCTTCGATTTAGCACCGAATTTTGCAGGATGTGGGTGTAGAACAGTTCCGTCTTAATCCTGAAGTGGTAAAGTTTCGCATCCAATTAATGTCCTAGTGTTCTCGATCATCACAGGATTAAACAGGTTAGCAATTGAGAAAGCACATTTCAATACTCGTTTCCAACAAAGCGAATAAGTTTTTAGCGCTCGACGACGTTTTATTATTGATGGATGCTAAAACTTTGGTGAGTTAACCTGAACCAGAAAAGTTTCCTAATGAGTAATTACCGAAGTGTTTTCAAATATTTCGTTATTGGATTGATCGTCAGGTGACGAGTATCGTCAACCGATGATCACTACATCGATTACTCTTAAGTAGTGCATTGGCAAAGCAAATTATTCTTAGAGGCAAGTAAATATAGTATCGGATGGATGGATGATCTTATCTTAGATGGATGCTCTAAATCATTTCCTTAACCTCAATTGTTGGATTGCATTTTCTACCCTAGGAATCAGTAAAGTTTCGTGATCAACAAATGTTGGAGATAGATTAGTGGACCGTGAAAAAGTTTGCCGGTTAATGAAGAAAAGTAAATATGCACCAGAGGCGATGCCCAAACTGATGCAGTTTCCTTATATTGATGTAGTCCCGACCATAGCAAGCCAAGATAAATGAGTCGCTATTTTATCGGTTGTGCGCGCAGCGAAAAGCGCGAATTCAAGGGAAACAATATGAGAGAAAAAAAAGAATTTTTGTTTGCTCGTTCCGATTGTTTAAATTCCCTATTGTCGAACTTTTATTTTATTTGTTCGCTGGAATAATCGTACAGCACACAAAATCGTCGTACAATCGTATGCACCGGCGTACAATTTCGTACTCGAGTAAATACTCGTAAGCACGCGAAACGTTTGACGCTAATGCCCATGTGTGCTGCGGGAGCGAACATTTTTTTTTTTGTTTTTTTTTTGTACAATGCGCCTCCAAAATTATTTATGTACAAACATTCTCGGTACGCGCGTGCTTAACGCGTGTGCTAAATATAGCGGTAAACGCAGATACATCTCGCGCTCTGTGTCCTACCCTCCAACATGTTTATGCACGCATTTTCGCGACTGTCCCGTCCGTATAGGCGCACGTATATCCATACGCGATACATGCCCTCACGCCTAAATAGATGACATTGCTCGTACACCGAGAAAACCCGTTTGGCGAAATATAAATCATTTCAATTCTAACATTTTAGTTACGACTTCATGCCCCCGGCATGAAGCGCGCATAATTCGCCGTGTCTCGTCTGCTTTTGGTGTAATTTCAGGGGAAAAAAAGCATTCAGGTGAACCACGCGTCAACGTGGTTTCTGTAATATTCGTTTACATGATTTTTAATCTCAATTTCATGGTACGATTTGTAGGAATGTTTTTTTTTTAATACGACATCTTTTATCTGTTATCACTGTCGGTCGAGTGACAAACTTCACTGTATGGTAAAAGATGGACCCATAGTCATGTACCAATCTCGAGGTTTTTAAGAACGCTTGGGCATGTGAGCATCATCAGTCGACACTGGATGGACAACTAAGATGGACTTGTGTCATTGGCGATACAATCGATTCATTCTTCCAAAGACTATTAGCATCAACTTGCTGTAACTAAATTATGTAAAAATTTTAGCGAATCATGTCTGGATCATGGCCTGTTTGGAGACGATGGGACGAAACCCTAACCAGAATATATATGACGATTAAATTTGCTCGATCCCACGATCTTCAAGAACAATGCAATATTTAGCTTTACCAAGGAGGATGGAGGTAAAACAATTCAGATCCTTCTACCACGATGGCGGTAACATATCGATTTCATCAAATACCAGAATCAGTCGATCAAAAACAATCGAATCAAGTATGCACTGGAATAGTGCGACATTTTAACGCTGATTTTGAACGATATTTTAGTCGACAATAGCATCCATGGACATTCGCGAATTTTCGCAACTGTGGGTATGCATTGCCGCAATGAAGGAATGATCATCCGTATCCGTGAGGGGATTCACGAACGTGCGAAAATCGAGTGTTGCTGGTTTATGTATGGGTACACCGGGCGAGATATACGGGAGTCGACTTTGGATACACATATAGGGAAACCAGTGGATCGGCCAGGTCTCGTATACTCCCATGCAGTACGCAGACTCGGTTTATCGACTGCCTCGTATAGGGAACTTAGCCGCGTTTCGCTCCGTTTCGTTCGGTTTCGCCTACCGCGGCAGCTCCAACAATATTTCCGCCCTCTCCGTTGCTCGCCGCTCATTCACTCGTAGAGTCGTTCGATTCGTTTCATTTCGTTCCCATTCCGCCGGACCCCGGAGTCCGGATATTTGACCGGATCATCATGGCTAGCGCCTTTAACCTCGAGCTCGTCGCTCATTTTCATCCCCTCGTCCCTCCTCCTCCTCCTCCCTTTCATCATAGATGTATTTATTTTCAGCCCCTCCGGTCGTTTCGCGCCCTCTTCGCAAATCCCTGTAAATCCACCTGGATCCGACTTTTTTAGAAATAGCTACGGTGTCGCTTTCGCGAGATTAATCCGTGGGGAAATGCTTCAGGATTCGGAAAAATATTGATTTTTGCGGAAGGGTGGCTCGAGATTAAACGCTTATCGAGTACGTAGGGGAGAGATGCGCGAGGAGCGATACAATCAAAAGGAAACACGTATCCGGCACTGTAATGGAGTTTTTAATGAGGCGGGGTGATCGGCCTTTGTAGTAGAAGGGTGACTTTTTTTTGTTAGGATTCTTGCGGTTTCGCTAGTGGTAGATATAAGCTGAGATTTTTAAATCCTTGACGCCCAGGTTCGCGCGTTTCAATTATGAGTCGGAATATGCGACGAAGATAAGGGTCACAGGTTATTGAAAATCTGCGTTTGAAAGCGAGTGTCATGACTTGAGATTTTTTAGCGGTGATATTAGAAAATGATAGGGGGAGACGTTAATTGAAAGTGTCGGGGATTGATATTTTTATTTCATTGTATAATTCAAAGCGAAGAAGAAATTGATATTAAAACTCTCGCTGATTGAATTGATATTAACCACGGGGAAAAACTCTGATGAGAACAAAATTCAATCTTAAGTAGCTGGATCTATTGGAGGTGCGTCAGTATAGAAGTATCTGCTAAATGAATATTTAGAACAAGCGAAGTAAGGGTCAGGAACTTCATATCTACGCCTCGTTGGAATATCGAATGTATTCGCCAAACTATCCTTTCACGAGTTAACGAAAATAACACAGGATATCAATAATCGTTTACAAGCATTACGTGAAAACTACACCGAAGTGCTCCGGTGTATTAGGGAAAATTGGCTCGACAAATGCCCCTGGCCGAAGTGCACAGTTACGCCGCATCGAAACTTCCGCCAGCGCCGGTATAGATTTCCAGTTGTGTTCGCGTCGTGTACAATTAGCGGCCCGGCTAGTGATTACAGTTTTATCGGACCAATTGTACCATATCGCTAATTGCAGTATATCAGTTTCCGAGGGTTACAGAACATCGAACATCGATCATGCGATCAATTTCAAAGGACTGCGCGAAAACGCTTTTGCTTTATCGGCTATCTGCCGGGGAGCACGCGCCGTTAATAACATACAAACAGTAATTATAATAACTCGCCAAGTACATTACTGCATGTACCGGGGCGATAATGGAGCTTCATATAATTATGTCGTTGTTTTGAAAGTGGCGCGCGTATACCCCGGAACACGTCAACGATATTGTCACTTTCCCAAAAGAGCCCATTACATCAGGCGCATTACACGAGCATAAATATTGCTGGAAATTGGAACAGGAATCATCCCATTCTTTACCGAAGGCAATTTTCATATTCCGTACAAATTAACCAAGTTTAAATATAGCGAGAAGAAAGTACAAAGTATCGCAGTTAATTAAGCCTTGGCGAGTCACTGCACTCTTCATTCCAGGTAAACAGATGGTTTTAGGGTGCTCTGTTATTCAAGACAGAATCCGCTAAGGATGCCGTGTTACCAATATGAGAAATTCATACCAGAGTAAAGAGGGCACTACTGAAGTACGGACGGAGGGTTCCGTCCCACCGTGCGTAAACTTCTTCCACGCCGCGGGATTGCACCCCAGTCGTCTGAAATGTATACAATATTTCAAGGTGGAAAGAATTTGGAACGAAGCGTTTCAATAAACTCGTAACATCTGGGCCGTATGTAAACATAATTCCTGATCTCGTGTCATGTTGTTATTGGAAGGATATGAACTGAAGCTGCTCAAACCTATGAAGTGTTTATCTAGTTATTTATACGTACTTGATCAAGCAATCATGTTCTACTAGTTGTCAGGACAAACGCTGGTCCTAACAGGCTTGCCAAAGAGTCTTGGACTTTGCCACTGATTCACGGGATCATTCATAAGACAGCAAGAATCGAGTCCTGGTTGTCAGGGTCCAAACAAGAGAGGGACATATGTTTTGTGCACATCTCTCCGTGTAAATGAACCATTTCCAGTCTCGACGTCACTTGAGGAAACATCATCCTCTTAATAACAATTACCTCCCTCCCCTGGTTGGTATACGGGCCAAGGGAAAAAATTGGAAAAATTTGAAATTTAAAACCACCGCGAAATCCACTCGACAATCGAGATTTTTTCTTGCATTATTCATCCTGCGCGTATATATTACTCTTGTAGCCGCATATTTATTTATATGATTGCCATTTGTATGCCACCTGAAACTTTGACCGTAAAGGAAAGAGCCAGGGATAACGCTCCGGATAAAATGATGGAAGATCCCGCAGGTCGAGACGAAACTTTAAATAGAATCCCGCGATTATTTACACTGGCGCTGCGGACTCGCGCATTTTCCGAGATATCAATCAACGAATAATTCTTTCCGTTTCGCCCTCGGTTTTCTTATTTCTCGCAGGCCCCCTCGGTGTGTTTCTTCATTTCCCCACCTTGGCGTTCCAACGTCGTTGCTCGTCTGTTGCTCCCCTTTTCGTTTCCAAGCGGGGCAATATTTTAGTTCGTTTTACTGGCGGATTTCCTATAGCCGCGGATCCTGGAGGGTCGTTACGAGGAGACGCAAGATGTCGGGACGATCCAGTCGGAGCGAGACAGAGAGACAGAGAGACAGAGAGGTCATGTATCAGCAGGCGGGAGGGAGGAAGGTAGAAATTTCGAGCGGAAAGACTCGCTTCGATGACAAACGGACCGAGGCGGATCGGATGCCGGCTACAAGTATGAGTAATGGGTGACGAGAACCTCGTCGGGATCATCCTCTCCCTCACTCCTATCCTCATCGAGGTAGAAGCGCCGGCTTACGGCTGACTTTTTTATTGCGGCTCTTTTGGGACTTAGCGGCGACGGAGGGCGCGTGCCTCTATTTTGACCGGAGCCTTTAATATTTCTTTCAAACACAAGCCATTACGGAAATGAGTGTACATCGGCAAGCAACCGGCTCCGATACACCTGGGTATTGTAAACCGAAAGAGGGCGCCATTAAATTTTGGCGTGCGTTTGAAAGTATGCAGACGCAGTAACGAAAGTGCTCGACGTTGTGTTTTTTTTTTTCATTTTTTTGTCGGGAAGCTTGATTGCGTTTCTACCGGCATAAAGTATTGTTGGAAATTCTTGAAAAATGTTTCGTGAAATCGACGGCTCCAGAAATATCCTTCCGTAGAATCGATGAATATTAGGTAAATATTTCAAACAGTAACTTAATTTGTAGTTGTGGATCGGTGCTTGGTATACATAATGTATAGGAATGTCCATCACATGCAGTCAGGTGTGATACATGACAAATACAAAAATTTCATCAGCATGTAAATTTGTAACATTGCGATTTATCGATTGGACACTGTCTGAATTTATGTCGACGTTTCCTACATTGTTTATGAATATATATAAATGTAGCCGTGGTGAATGTTCATTTCATAATCATCAATTTCAATTGTGTTCTTCTTTTGGTCGAATCTGTTTTCGAGAAAATGTCGATCGTTAGGGAACATTTTTCAGGTTAGCAACAGCGAACTTTTCTACAGAAACACCTAAAACCCCAGAAATTTGAAGATATTTTAAAAGGTGTACCTTGAATCGTTTAAAGAAAGGAAAAATTTCATAATGCCCCGAGTGTCAAAAATTTTAAATATTCAGACTATAAACAAATAAAATTATCGAAAATTGATATTACAAGAAAAATGTATGAAACTCGTGGATGAAATGTAAATTTTTTTTAGAATAATAACAAAAAAAAAAAGAATAGATTGTACTTTAAATGTTATTTATTTAATTTCCTATTTTGGTTTTATGATTTTGGATAAAAGAAAAGCAAACGTGATCCTTTTCGATTTTGAAATCTAAACAATCGTTTTCCACTTTAATTGTAACTCATCTCCAGGTACCGGAGATCTCTATTTTTCAATTATTTTCGATTATTCCATGCACTTCTGGTTCAGAGATTCCATCCACGTACAGGCTATACCGAAAATGAAAATAAATCACAATCGCGTATAGCTGTAGGCTTTTTTGAGTATAACATCGATTGTAATGTGAAACTTTGGTTACACAAAACATGCTTCCATTTCTATTACTTCAATTACACGATATCTTATTTAACTGTTTTCTTTTTCATTCTTTTTTTTTAATATTCTTGCAATATCGTGGTTAGAGTCATATTTTCAATCACTTTCAACAATTTGGTGCATTACAATGACGAGCATTTACGGACTTACACGATCAAAGATGTCATGAAAATTGCAATTGTTGAAATTATTTCATAGATACAATTATCGTTACATGAATATATATATATATAGTTTTTCTATATATATTTTATATTAGGCATAAGAAAGTAATTGTTACATTTTTGTTTTTTATAATAAATACTTTTTATAATAAACAAATTATATAGATATATATATATATCTGAATGATAATGATCGACCAAAATGGTCGATCATATATAAGAGCGGCATATACTTTTTATCTATATAGGGGTATCTTAATTCTAAGAAAACGCTATCGGCGTTAAGATCAATTTTGTACGATTATATATACTTACGTAAAACACATAAATATATCGGTATAATAAGAGAGATCATATATAACCAAGTGATTTATGCGTCTGTACAAAGGTCTACGTATACAAGTGCAACAATGCTGCACAGTCGTATATCACATCTCAATATTCACGTACGCGTATACGGTTCGTAAATGTCATTAATTTCACATTGTGTGTATAGTGTAAATAATATATACATTATTGATTATATATATATAATTTTATTATAAATTTTATGTATATATATATATATACATTACAACATTACATTATAACCACTGTTCATGTACATATATGTGTATATGCGCGCGCGCGCGCGTGTGTGTGTGTGTGTGTACATGAATAATCATACATAAACAATTTGTAAAAAGTAATCAAACTATACATGATATTTCTTTGCTTGTAATAGCTACCCTGCAAACATTACCTGAAGGTAACAGTTCCGTAACATTTACAGCATTGTTACACGTTACGTAAATGTTACATAGTTACATAATTGTTACGTAATTGGCAGAATTGTGTTTGCTATAGGATATAGACTGTTTAAAAAGATTGCATGAAAACGTATCTACAGGGTGTCCCAGAAATGGCGGATGTAAATAAGGTGGTTTATGAAATTTAAAATCGAAAAGTCCTTTACCGAAATCCGATTCCTGTCTGTATTGTCGAGCAATTGAATTCCTGCTTATTTTCACGCGCTGATTTCGAAAATGAAATTTCGAACATGAAATTTGTAGCGATTAAAAGATTGGAAATAAGAAAAGGTCAAGATCAAGAAATTCTGTGATATTGGTCTGGAAACATTCGTTAAACCGCATGAGGACGCAGTGTTTAGGCTTAAAACTGAATGAAGACAATATTTCTGGTTTAGTAACTCGGAGACTTAAATTTAAATTATGGAAAAGTTACAATGATCATTTTCGAAATGAGCCTAACAAAGTCTGAAGGAATTTACATATATTCAAATAAAAAAAGTATGGCGCTATACTACCTTACATGAAAAACCACCCGCTGATCGTCGAATTTTTTGCTCAGCAATTAGAGGGCACACGTGAGATCGATTTTTACTCCAGGACTTTTCGATTTCTAATTTCGTACAGTATCATCTCCTAAAATGGTCAGTTCTAGGACACCGCGTATGTAAATACATATATATGTATATGATGTCATGTGGTCACTCGTAATCGTGCTTTGTTATATCATGACTATGCATAATTGTCAAGCATCCGAAGAGGACAGCAAGGATTGGTCGAAACGTCAATATGCTTTGTTAATTGTTATTGATCCTACAATGCAAAGAAAAAAATCGTCACTCATCGCACGACGCGATACATTACCACATTATAATTTGCCGTTTTCTTTCTAATTGCTTCCTATTCTTCTACCCCTTGTAATAACACTTAATGCCACCGTAAACGTTGAATCCAAGATCCATTCAATTTCGACCGATGACTCGAACAAAAAAAAAATGCATCAATGGCAACTCAATGGAATCTCGTTCAGCTTTCACCCGAAAGCTGTTAAGTTTTCGAAGGCGTGTGGCTTTCTCGAGTTTGCATTTGTTCCACGATGAGGACAACACAAGTCGGGATTTATTTTGGTACAGCTGGACCCTTTAAAAAGTGTCGCAGCATCCGGTCGTGATGGAGGGGCAAGGGTGTCGTAGAAATCGGTAAAACGGTCCACAGTGACCCTATAGGAGCAGGTGCGGGTATACATGCGGAGTCAGTGCAGGTAAAGAGTCGTCCGACAGGTGGTGGGCCGAGGAAGACCGATGGCCCCTGGACCTGGATTCTCAGCGGGCCATTTCGCCCCAAGCTGGCACCCGCTGTCGCTACTCGACGCTCGCGGGAATGGAACCCGAGAGGATAAAAATGCAAAATTTTTAACCCCCCCCCCCCCCCCCCCCCCGCGTCTTGTCTTTTCTGTCTTTTTTACCACTTTCCTTAGACTGCCCCTGAGATTCTGTTTATCGGGATGGCTATAGCGTGTTATAGCTATATATAGGGGGATAGAGAGAGAGAGGCCATGAAGACGGCACCCAGGGCGTTTAAAATGCTTTATCGCGGAAAAGAGTAAAACTAGGAACAAATCCGCCGGAGACGACAATCCGGGCGAGTGCGTTCGCCGATTCTGGGGGATTTAACGCTGATTAACTTTCCGGAGGCTATTCTTCGAAAATTACTTTTATGTGGGTTTTGATTCATCTGACCCATAAAATATCGGAGTCGCCGTTCGTTTTTTGCGCGAATTTGTCATTTTCGTTTCGGGGGGGAAAAAAAGAAGAAGGACGGTTCTGTTTTTAGCGACCTTCTAAAATGAATTCGATTAAAGCGAGAGAGGCCCATAACGATCCTTTTTGTGGCTATTCATCTTTCAGGGTGCATTTGTTTTGTTTCGAACTTTTGAATCCTCGCAAGAATAGTTCGGGAAGATGATGTATAGGATGCCATGTCCATGACATGTATGCATAAAAGATTTCGTATAGTGCATACATGAAATGATAGCTGCATATGTATATGTATATCATAGTACTTTTATGTACATGATTGATTTTGGATGTGCACGTAATGCATACATGAAGTTTAATGATCTATGGCATTCTATAATTGATGTACATATAATATATTTTGTATGGATATCCAATGCATGCATAACGTGTTATTTTAAACATGACATTATGTAACTGTAACATAACTGCATGTATGCATATTGTACAGTACTTAAATATATACATGGACTATTTTATATGCATATATATATGTATACACTACTTTTATGTACGTAATATATGTTGTATGTATACCCAATACAAATATAGATTATTTACATACATTAGACAACTTTACGTATACAATATGCATAATATGTAAATACATCATTATATATTTAATATATTTTGTATATCCAATACATTCACGCAATGTGTTAATTTTCCAATACAGATACGGTATTATGCACAGTTGTACATAAAACGTACATAAAGTGTAACTTTATACACAGTATAAAGTACTACATTATTATACATTATTTTGTATTACTTTATATGTATGGTACATATTTACAGCATCACTTTATACATGGTATTGAATAACTATATGTATGTGATGTGTATATATACATATGTATATATATATATATGCTATTTTTATGTACATAATACATATTTTGTATGTATACTTGTAGTACAGACGTATAAGTATAGCTATATGATATAAGTATATAACTATATCATATAACATAATTGTATGTGTAGATATTGTCGTCACTTATGTACATATAAATTATGCATACATAAACTGTTACTAAATACATGATACAAAATAACTGCGTAAAATGAAAGTTTATACACACGTATTACATTCATGTATATGTAGGTAATACATTCATAAAGTGGGGCGTTATACGTGATGTTTTCACTTTATGTGTGCACATGTACAATATTTTTATGTACATAATAAATATTTTGTATTTAATATACATAATGTATACACAAAAGGTAACTTTATACATTATAGTACTGCACAGGTATATACTACTGTACTTTATTATACGCAGTATATTGTGTGTATATTGTGTGGGCACAAAATGTCATACGTGAAATGTTACTTAACAAAATTGTACACATAATACGTACATAAAATGTAACTTTATACAGAGCATTATATTATTGTGTATATATACATTTATAGCGTACTTTATAAATGGTATTGAATAACTGTGTGTACATTACTCTTGTGTGCATAATATATTTTTTATGGACATTCCATGCATACATAATGTGCATATTTTATGCATATTATATTAATTTTGACATTCTGTATATATATACATAATGCATACATAAAGTCTACATTCATACATACTATACTATATAAGTGTATGTACATATATATGTACATACTACTTTTATGTACATAATACATTGCGTATGTTTAATAATAATAAAAACAAAATTATGTGCTCAATAAGTACAATAACGTGTACAACTCTATGTACGAATACGTAAATATATATGAATATAAATAAATAAATGTAATTATTACAAATGGACGTACAAGAATTTGAATGATGGATTTAGACGCGTTTTATACGAGATGACAAATGGCATTATTCATAATTCAAGTAGATTGTTTTCATTAAGATATATTGCAAATTCCATTAATTTACCTGTGTGTACATGTATATTACTCCTGATCATGTATAAATAATTCGTGCACGGTTACGTTAAATTATTCACGGAAGCATCCGGGAAATTGTACATTAATTATGCATTAAATTATTATTTATGCATGGTTTATTTACAATAGTACATTGCGATCAGACACGCGATCACATTTACTAAATATAATCATATATGAAGTGTGCACTTCCTATATATAATTGTATTTATTTTCACGTTTTGCATTTGCATATCAGCATACACGATTATTCATCAGGTCTCGATCTATATGATTAAGCCTATTATTACTTATGATTGGACGGTCGCATAATTATGCACGACCATACTTCGTGGATTTATATATGACTATATATAATTGTACTGCTACAATCGAGTACAATAATTTAATAAAAATTATTTAAAAAAAAAACTTTTTTACGATAACCATCATTATAAACAAAATCACGTTTGAAACGTTGAGAATTGCAGCCTGAATTTCTCATCGGAATTGTAGCAGGCCGTGTCAAATTTATCACGCGAAAATAAATGAAAAAAAAAACACGCGTAAAAACAATTAAAAGAAAATTGCGAGAAAAACTTTATTGTCGCGGCGATGAAATTGACAGGTGACGAAATCAGGTCTCCGAATTCATTTTCAGAACGCCCAAATCATCCAGATTGATCCCGCAAAGTGGATAGCGCAAAAATGCAGTTGGTCTCTGTAATCCAAACATAAATTCAATTACGCGAATCAATTTGCGTCACTCTCTTTCTCTCTTCGCATCCCTCTGTTACCCCTAACTCTTCCCTTTCATTACTTTTTCTCCGCTCTTCTTTCGTCCCGGCCTTTTTTTCCCTTATTAGTCTATTTCATCCCCTTTAATTGCTTTCGTTCTTTTCTCTTTTCAACCTTTCTCATTGCTTTACATAAAGGCACCGAGTGATCAAGTGTGAATTAAGTCTCCTTAAAGCGTGCATTAAATGCCGCGCTATAAGGAAAGAAAGTTTCCCTACGAAGAATTACGATCGTGACGTTAAATGATAATTTAGAGTTTGGTAAAAAAAATTGACGTGGAATGCGTCCTTTAGACTATTGCTTCTCAAAAGAAGGACCAAGTCGTCATGGTAGGACCACCTAAGAAAATCAATAAGACATCATGGAAAATAATTAAAAACAACCCGTAAATGACAGGAAAAGTTTGCGAAAATATTTGAAAACCAGAACAAACGCGATGGTCCTACCATGACGACTGTCGAACCATGTCGAGCCCCTTCTTACTAAATCAAAACTCTACTCAAGAATAATAGGAAACCAGACCAGCATATGGTTGAATGCAAAAAAAAGGACATTTCCCAGAAGCGTATACGTTTATTTTCAATAACTTCAGCCACGTAGAGAGGGATCTAACTTGCGATGGGTCGCAGCTGATTGCGAAGTGCAGTTTTGGTGGGTAGTTAGACAGGCGAGGAGGACGAGTAACGAAGACGTCGAGCACGCTAGCCTATACAATCTCGGGGATAACTTCGTCAAAGTTATCTTCCAGCACAGTACAACGAGATAGGATGCGGGCATCCGCGAGTTATCTCGAGTTATGCGAGCAAGCCGTCGAACTTATCTTCGCAGGATGCGAACCCTACCTATGCATAGGGCGCGTATATCGCCGATGAAACTGGGTTTCCGGGCGTTGCCGTGAAATCGACCCGGGGGGGACTTATTGCCTAACGCTGCGATTTCCGGTGTTATCTGTTATACGACCTTTTTTTTTTTAAGGGACGTCGTGCTGATTTTGCAGCACGGTCGAATTAACATAGACGACAAATTTTCGCGAAGGGCGTTTGGTTATTTTATTCAATGGGATTCCCAACATGGCTTTTTATTTGCTGTGGAAGTGACTCGTTTAAATAAGGGATGGAACGTATATAGTGTGGAATGGCTATTGAAAAGTTTCATGAAATAGTTGGACGCAAAATCGCATTTAACCAACGGTCCATGTAACATTTCATCAGCGTGACCCGTCGAGTATGACATTTCTAGACCAGAAAGATAATGATCCGATGAAGTAACCGCAAGACTTTCCTTTCAATCTTAGATCGAAGCGCGGACAATCTGATTTTCGATTTCGCTGCGTCTAAAGCGGGCGTCCCGAATGGATGAATGAAATCTAGCCAACGGAAAAATTGCATTCGTCGTACCTCAGAAATATTCACTTTGTCGGTAGGAAATTCCTTAGCAATCTTGAGTTTCGAAACACGGCTCCGGGCCTATTAAGGGAGAAGACGCCAGTAGTTGGTAGCCATCAGCAGGGGATGGATACGCCTCGGTCGTTCAGCGGTTCGCCAAGTCTGGAATGAGTTTGGCCCATCTTCAGCTTAGAGTTTCCCCGAGCCTGATGCGCCCGTGTTGATGCGCACCATTGCACGTACAGGAAGAACGTCTGTCTGTGTAATAAGGCGAGGCACGGTCGGAAGAATGGTCGAAGAAGGTCGCCAGCTGCGGGGGTGAATGGAGAGGGGAATACGACGAGGGATTCCGTAAATTGAATGCCTCGCCTCGTTGTTGTTATACGTTACCCACCGATGTCTTCACTTTATGCCCCTACAATCGGGCGCAGATTCTATTATAGACAAGAAGTCACGGGGCGTCGTCGTCGTCGCCACCGCCGCCACTGGCCCACCGAGCCATTTCCATGCATTATGCATGCTCTGGCAAATTGCGTTATTTGTACTACTGTGAGAGGACTTCGAAAAACGCTCGAACGCGATCCAAGCCGATTAGATGCGTATTAGATACGTGCCGTTCCCATAATCGGATGTGCCTCGCTGAATGCGCGTTCCATACAGAAGGGCGAGTGTGCCGTCATTTTTTTTTTTTTTTTTTTTTCTCCGACCTAGCGCAAATACGCGATTGATGCTCGACCGTTGATATTCAATTTGAGTGCGACATGCATGTCAATAGATGCGATGTACGAATGTTTCTGTTTGCACGCAGCCACTGGACCGAGATTTCCAAGTATGTGAATGGATTAACGAGATGCATTGCGAAACGTGGAAATGGATATCAGTTACACCAAACATTAAATAGGAATCAACAAATTATCGACCAAGTAGGAAGACTTTTCAAACTTCCGTTAAAATCGTGTCTCTTGATCCACCTGATCTACCTACTGAAGAAGCAAACTGCAAAAATGTTTATTGTAATGTTTTATACTAAACCTTAATCTTCATATTCATCGATGGGAAAGCCAACTCAAGAAATCGACAGTTGTTTGTCAACATTCGAATTCACTCAAGTGTTTGATAATGTCATTGGGACGCGCTTCCCCGTGTTTTCCGCGCGCTTTTAAATTTATCCGAGTGGAAATCCGAGATTAGCCTAATAGCGCTCGAGTAAATGGCACCACATCGGCATTGGAAGACAAACCAACTAATCGACTCGACATCCATTCAATCATCGAAGGAACAACTGATGACCTATGTAGATTGTTAAGTTCAATTTTCCCGAAATAAATTGTCGGGAATGCTGATGAATGAAGCTCCAAAATGGGGAATTATCATACGCGATTGTAATGTCCTCCAAGTGACATGGAGGATGTCACGATAGCTCAAGTATTTCTTCACTTTCATCCTAGGAGAAATCGTTCATTAAAAAAAAAAAAGGTCGTGAACTTTGCTCCGAACTTTGAACTCCCTTCAAGTCATTCAACCTTTCGACGTCGGACTTCCGGCCAAAGGGAGTTACATAATTCATTAAATTTGTCAAGTTGATCGCTGCCATATAACGTCGTGTATCGTCGTTAAAAGTCCAATTAACGCGACTAATTTTATTAATGGATCCAGGGACGTCGTAAACGCATACAATTCTGCGGAATTCACGGATGAACAAGAAGGAGAGAATAATCGAGTCGGAAGTTTTTAGTAAAAGCAGCGGCAGACTGCCCCAAGTTATTCTCCGGTCTCTCGTAGCGAAAACGATTGTCATGGCGTAGAATCCGCATATGCACGGAGGAACGATCTAGGGGGTGCTTTGTGGCGGAAACCTTCGCGTTGCATCGCTTATTCATATCGCGAGCCGAACGTAGACCGCCGGTACGTGGTGGGCGCGCCGTCTTTACTTCCGCTCAAGTTAATGCCTTATTACTCGCGAGCGGAAGGGACGTTCTTCTCTTAATGCATGCAAGGTACATGGACGCAACATCACTGTACACTCGACAAATATCTCCAGTCCTGCGGTAACGCTGGAATATATCGTCCACTCTTTTCTTCCCAGGGCTCACCTGGGATTTTTTGCCAACGTCCGCAAGAACCGGAGGATATGGTTACGAAATTTATTCCCTCGGTCTTTTTACGACTCGGTGAGTTACCGCCCACACTTATACCAGTTTGCGACAAACAGTTCGTCGCCATAAATAATCATCCTGTCAAAAAATTGATTTTCGTCTGGACCTCGACAATAGAAGACAATGGGGTGGTCTACTACAGCACAAAAAAATTGGATGGTCAAATGTTATTTGCGTTCAAGAAAGGTAGAATGTACGATCGTCGCGCATAAACACCCAAGATGTATATAAGTACTTTTTTCCACTTTAACGGAAGGCAACGGAGAGTCGTACGTTCTCGTTTCACTCCAGAGTAAAAAACGCACCGATTTATAAGGGCGACGTCGCGTAACTGTTCATTTTGTAAAAATATACGTCCAGCCTACCAAAACCGCGTTTATTTCCCTTGCCGGAATAAAACAAAACAACAAAAAATATTCAAAGCTTTATTGACGCTAACGTTCCCACAATTTCATCATCCCCCTCCCTTACTCTCTCTCTCTCTTTCAAACTCCCAAATTTGCACCATCTAACAAACGGGAATGCCGGACGCAAGAGGCCCGATGAAGCATGAAATACCCGTCAATTGCAGCGTTAAAAAAAAATTGCGCTCACGCACATCGATATTATACAAGTTTCACCGATGAGGAAGCATCGACAGAACAATACCGCGACAATGGTACAGACGGAAGCCATATATATAAAAAAAGATAAAATTAACAAATCGCCCACGGTGCAGCCGCTCCTGCGCCTAAAGCGCCTAATATTTTCGATATACGTGTCTTTGACACTTTATTCCGCTTTACAGTTTTTCCGGTGGAGTACCGCGTTGGCGACATCAAAGAGACGTTTTGGTATCAAACGTGTCCCACTTACTTGATTTGCCCCTACCCCGCTATCGCACGTAACCCCCCTATATCCGTATCGTATATAGCGGGAAAATCGTGCGTTTGAAGTCGCGTATTTCCGGTGCGTCGAACCGAGGTGAATTCGAGCGCCGCCGCAACCAATAACCAAAACGTTATGTAGGCGCACAAACGCGACTTAATCGGTTAAGTTTGTTTTCCCAGGAACGACGGATTTCCATTACACCCCATCAATCCTACGCGGAATCGGCAATTAGCGCTTAAATATTTAGGTGCCGTTTAATTAAGTTAATTGCACCAGTTGATGACGTCGTCTCGGATTATTTAGCAGCCCTTCGCGACATCGGCTGTATCCAGATTCATTAGGGTCGCCGTCCCTGGAATCTTGACTTTTTGTACATATTATATGCTAATTGAATGGTCGGATCGTTTGGTGAAGCTTTGGTTAATTCTTAGTGATTAATGAGAGAAATTCGCTAAGAAAGTTCTAGTCCTCGATTGATGGCTGCAACATGAAAATATAGCAAATAGACTTAGGATCAGACTGAACCTACGATGTATCCCTGTCATGTAGCGTTCAGTCAAAAAGGTCAGATTAGACTGACTTTTATAAGATGACGTAAATCGTCAGACACCTGTAGTATTATTGAATGGACTCACTTAATCAGAACTCTGTGGATGATCAGACTCAGGTAACGATTGATATTGTTGACTTGTTTAAAAGGACTCTTTTAATCAGTCCGAATCCAAGGTCAATTAAGGTCAACCGAGGTCAAACAAAGTCAGATATCTCATTTGGTCAAATGAAGTCACTTGGAAGATCAGGTGTCCTAGATGGTGAAGTACCTTGGGAGATGAAGTGTCCTAAAGGATGAAGTACCCTGGAAAGTGAAGTTGTGCTGGAAGCTAAAGTGGAGGTAAAGGTGAAATGTCCAAAAGGTGAACGGAGACGGACGATAAAATGGCGAAGTGTCATCTTGGCAAATCCTGGAAAAATGGCATTCCACTAAAAGGATTCCGGTGTCGAAAGGCAGATGGCAAATTCGATATTCCGTGATCTAATAAGGAAGAAACGGATGCCCCTTTCCTCGCTTCGATTATACATGGCGCGCGTCGATCCCGGTAAGTGCCGGCTTATAATATACGGTTCGGAAAAGCCGTGACATGAAAGTATTAGTCAAGAGATACTCGACGGATCCTACGAGATTATGTCACGCGTGTCCGTCTACGAGGTCCTCGTCAAGGACGTCGAGTGACGCGGAATATGAAGACGAAGAGGCAAGTCGATGGAGGGTAAGGTCCCCACTCGAAATTTGTATGAAGTCCCACGCGTCTTTGCCCTTTATCATCCCTTGTTTTCCCTCCGTCTCCCTCCATCTCCATCTTACGTTCCTCTACTCGGGTCACCCCCTCCTTCACCGGGGTAATAACGTTTGCGGTCTTCCTCGCACTATGGCTCCATCTCTCTTTCTCTATTGATCGACCTCTCTCCTTCTCTCTCCAGAGTTTCGTCTGGTCCCTCTCGCGTAAAAAAGGGTCATGATTGCCCCGCCAAGATGACACGTACACGTCCATATGGAATATTGCTTATACGCGCGGCGACCAGACCTAGCGGCCCTTATACAAGCGTTTTTGCCGATCGCCCGGGATATATCAGATTCCCTTAAGAGCATGTTCGCGAGCATGTACATTCCAAGATCTATTATACGTGCTTCAAGTTTGAACTAAGGGAGAGCCCAGTTTTTATACGCTTCCCTCAAACCAACATTTGCAATTCAATTTTGTAGTATGACTACAATAATGATGGAAAATCAATGATGAAAATCGTATTTAAAAAGGAATAAGTCGTGGTTTTGAAAAGTTTACGATACCGAAAGATTGAATAAAACGTATGAAAAGTATATCGAATGAATTTTTCAAGGAGATAAGTCAGATTTATTTTCGAAGAGGAATGTTAAAAATTCATCGATGTCAAAGGTAGCTTGCGAGTTGAAACTCGAACGTCGTAAATATTTTTCGAATATTGTGCGGACAGCTCGCGATAAGTAAGCCGGTCCATGTCGTTTTGTACAGAAAGAGATATATGCGATTCGCACCCGATGCTACACTTGACGGTGGGTTTTTACATGTCTCTATGTCGTTCTCGACGAATACCCGACAATAGGAATAGGTCTTGGGTTCGTAAATTGCCGAAATTTTGCCGAAAAACCGATTATCTAGCGTAGGTGAATTTATCATTTTGATGACTGAAAATGAGAAAACATTTATTTTTTTTTTAAGGATATATTCGCATGACTTTTTGTTATTCTCGTGAAATCGAATCTCACTAATTGTTTTCGTATTTTCACATTTTCCTCTGTATCGTTTCATTTTGTTCGACTTTGATATTGTCTTCGATTCGGCCAACTTCGTACGGATATTGGATTTTTCCGTGTTCTACCTTAGCGACACCATTATTCCGTAGGATTCCTTCTTTTCTTTAATCGTCCTTTATACTTTTTTTAAGACGATTCGAGTTACTTTCAATTTTTTACTTTTATTTATATTGCTTTTAATTCTCTACTGTCTCTGATGTTGTTGAAGTTTCAATAACCTTTTATTTCTATACGCGATTGTGGACGAAGTACTTTAAACAAAAATTTAATTTTCAATTTCTTTTTGGAACTTGTCCTTTGGTAAAAATAAACTTTGTTACTTAATAATAATTAATAAAAATAAATATCTTTTTTATTGAACGTTTTTCTTTTATAATTAATTCATTAATTTGTTTTTTGTTTCATTATTAATATAATTTTTTATATATAAATAAAAGAAGGCTAAAAATAATAAAATATAATTTTAAAATGGAACTTTTCATAAAGACAACAAATTCCTAAATGTCCTGTGCATCCGAACGAATTTAGACATTTCTCGCCGTGACCGAAATGAAAGATGTACTTTTTCATCGAAATGCAGCCAGCGTGACATTGATGGATTTATACAAAAAAATCTTTCCCAGAGATTTCTTACTTTTTTATTCGGCGAAGGAAACAAAATTCAAAATGTTTTATTTTCAATTGGGGATAAAGACTGTTAACTTATG